>JAOVYX010017327.1:0-22489 GCA_035668315.1 Drosera spatulata
TGTTCTTAGCAAGTCGACCAACATGCTGTAAAACATTTTAATGATTATGTATGCTGTGTCATAAGCATATGAAAGAAATTTTTTTGAAAGTATGATGCCAAGAGAAAAATTGGTATAAATTCTGGGAATCACGTGAACGGTAACGAATCTCGGGTATATTGATAAAGAAAATATTTATGTTTTAAATGTAAGTAACAGTTGATTCATTAATTTTCAGTGATAAATATATATCTTAAAAGCATATGTCCTATTAGAGAGTATGATAACTTGAATAAAGTCTAAAAAAACTAAACCATGACATAAAAAAGTAAAACTTTCTTCAATAAAAGAGAACCTCATATCCTATGCGCATAGTTCTTTGTTAGAGAATATGGTAACTTTTTTTTCCTGTCACAAACACTATGCTCATGCTTGATGTTGGTGAGTTTGTGTTTATGCTTCATGTTTTTCCGGAAACTCACGTGAGATAAACAATACAGTTTTTTATATATCTCCGACGTAACCAACAACGCTCGGAGCAACCATTACCTGAAGCGCCGGCGCCCACGATCCCCCGACGACGACGACGCCACCCACTCTCCTCCACCGCTCCACTCCAACGGCGCCGACCTGTACCTCCTCGAAGCTATCGAGAAATCGCAGAGCGCCGCCGTGGAAGTCCTCGACCTCAAAACCCTAAAAAAACTCGTCCTCGCCTTCGAGCGCCGACTCCGCGACAATATCGAGGCTCGGCTCAAGTACCCCGACAATCCCGACAAGTTCGCGATTCCGAGGTCGAGCTCCACGAGGAGCTCCTCAAGCTCAAGCTCCTCGCCGGGGGACCGGAATTGTACCCCGAGCTCGTGAATTTGAACACCGTGCCGTCGATTCTGGGGTTGTTGAATCATGATAATGTCGATATCGCGATCGATGTTGTGTCATTGTTACAGGATTTGACGGACGAGGATGTGTTGGAGGATAACGATGAGCCGGCTAGGGTTTTGGTGGAGAGCTTGGTGGAGAATAATGCGTTGGAGCTGTTGGTGCAGAATCTGCTTAGGTTGAATGAGGAGGATATCGATGAGATGGCGTCCGTGTATGCTACGCTTTCGATTATTGAGAATATGATCGAGGTGAAGCCGAATGTGGCGGAGATTGTGTGCGAGAAGACGAAGCTGATGAGGTGGTTGTTGGGCAAGATTAAGGTCAGGGAGTTCGATGGGAATAAGCAGTATGCTTCGGAGATTTTGGCGATTCTGATGCAGAATAGTACCGCCAATCAGAAGAGATTAGGACAGATGAATGGGGTCGATGTCGTTTTGCAGGCTGTGGCGATGTATAAGTCCAAGGATCCGAAGAGTTCGGAGGAGGAGGAGATGTTGGAGAACTTGTTTGATTGTCTTTGTTGTTTGCTGATGCCCCTGGAGAATAAGGAGAGGTTCGTGAAGGCCGAGGGGGTCGAGTTGATGATCATTATCATGAAGCAGAAGAAATCTGCTTATAGTTCTGCCATTCGTGCGCTTGATTTCGCGATGACAAAGTATCCTCCCGCTTGCGAGCGGTTCGTGGATGTCCTCGGATTGAAAACTGCTTTTGCTGCTTTCATGGGTAAGGCAAGTTCCGTGCTCCTTCCTACATAGAAATCCGCAGTCCTTCCTACAATGATTGCTATGTGCATTGTCAACTGTTTCATCATGAGCAAGTGAGAGGCATATGTGCTTCCTTGATTTCTTGTATTTGAACATTTGATGCTCAAGGTTCAATTGTTATGATTATGCATGGAGGTTTGTTTTCCCAGGTGGGAATGCATGGAATGTGTATTACATGAATAGTTAACAACACAGAGTGCTCAAGTGAGTATTTTTTATTTAATAGTATAGTACTGGGGGCTAGTTTTCTAATAGTGCTTCATCATTCCTCGAAGTTTTTATGCGCCCTCTTTGAACGTAGTAATGAAATAGTGCAGACATCAAGTTGCTTGATTGATTGTCTAGTTTACAATTTCTAAGCTTGCAAAATAAACTTTATGTAAGAGTGTCTCCTGATCACTATGCCAAGGTCCGTTTAGTTAGTATGCATTCTGCAGGGGTCAATAGCTTTCCAGTTCACAATTGTGGCGTAGCGATATCCTTATCAGTATACGCACGATTGCCGCATCATCTTTTGGTGCATTTTTAGATGCCTGCAATGTTTTCCTTGTTCATGAGTATCTTGCTGTGTATGCTCGATGTTTGTAACTGTAGAGCTTGTTTTCGTCTTGACATTCAAGGTTTTGTTAGTTGGTAGAGTTCACTCTTAATATGCTTATTATCTTTTATTATTCAGATCCCTATGAGTAAGAAGCAGAAAAAAGAATCTTATCAAGAGGAGTTGGAAGAGCGGATAATATCTATTATTGCATCATTATTTGGTAAGAAGGCAAGTCAGATGTTGATGTTTACATCTTTTATATTCTTTACGTGGGAACATAAATTGTATCTGTTCAAGACTTGTTACATTATTTCTCAACCAATACTATCGACAACAGGAATTTGTTCATCAGTTGATTTCTGTTGATAACAATGCTATCAATTGATTTCTGTTGATAACAATACTATCCAAAAAAAAAAGAAAAAAAAAACCCCAAGCTTTGAGCCCACGGAGTTAATTACATGGATACTATGACCCCATAGTCCATTCCTCTTTTAACTGTGAAATGTCTTGGTGAATTCATCATATGCCATGGCATAGTTTAAGGTTAACTTCAAGCTCTTTGAAAATTGACTTGTCTTCTAATGATATGGTTTTAAAACCAAGGTTACCTAAATCGTGGTATGGTTTTGGTACGCGGTATGGGTATGGGTACGCGGTATGCACATATGCGAGTTTGCGGTACAAGGGGGTATACTTCGCTTTGGTAGATTTTTCGGTAAGTTATAGGTACATTTTTGGTAGATTATGTGTAATACATATCCATTACAAAAATAACATAAAAACGGTAAAAATAATAATGTAGAAACTTATAGTCCAATGTAATAAGCTGTAGAAAATTAACTTCGAAAGTCCGAACTCTTGGGTACAAAATAACACTAAACTTTGAACGAAATTTGTAAGGATTGGAATCAATTGCACACTAAATTAATACACAATCTTGAAGGTTAGTCTTATTATATTTATAATATCACGAATTTCGTTGATTCTCTATTATCCTTCTGGTTCGTCTAATTTAGCGAATTGGTAAGCAAGCGTATCTCGTTTCGGTATGCACGAATCAATACGCAATTCGCAAGGGGGTGAACGAATTAGATAACCCTCTTTAAAATTGTTCTGTTTTTATATCTTCTATCGCACTGTTATTGGGATTCCTAGGGATGAGATATCCTTTGGTTTTTGAGCTTAAGCAAAACGGCATATGGGCCCTTAACATTTCGCTGGTGTTTGTGTTCTCATAAGGTAGCACCATGCTGTCTCGTTCTATCACTCGATAAAATTGTATTTGTTCTCTCATTCGAGGGGTTTTTTTTGCTAGTGCATATTATATATACATGATGATGATTTGCATGTGTTGATTAATGCGTGCATCCCCAATAATGGTGGTTGTTTTGTCTTTCTAGATGGAATTTTGAGAGGTTCCAGGAGGGAAAGGTTGTTGAGCAAGTTAATAGAGAATGAGTGTGAGAAGATAGACAGGCTTATGGAATTTTATATGAGGTAAGCGATTTAACTTCTTCGCATGGAGTTGTACTGTTATAGGCATCTTGGGGAACATTATCTTCTACATTCTCTGATCGTCTGCAGATACTCCAAACCAGTAAAAGCAGAGAGTGAAAGACTGGACAAGCTTGACCTCGATGATTTAGAGGCAAGTTACTTACGATTCTCATCACCTATTGACTGTTGATTCTTGTTATACCTCTTTTTCTAAGTTTTCAGTTTTGCTTATAGATGGATGATGATGAGAAGTACAACCGAAAGCTGGAGTCAGGACTTTACGTCCTTCAGGCAAGTTCTAGCATGCTTTTTAGCTGCTTATGTTTTAGTGTAGATAGAACTTTTTCTTCTGATCAATATGACACATAAGGGAAAGGGTAAGGGAAAAGACAGGGCAAAAGGGATGCCCATAAGGGAAACTGACAACTGGTTTGTTATTAGGTTTGCATGATATGAGGTGGGCAGAGTATGACAATTACTAACTTCGCAGATTATAGCATTTTGGAAGGAGAATAATTCTTGGTATGGATAAACGTGATTGTTTTGGGTCTGTCACCCTGGATTTAGTCAAGATACTAGATAGGTCTAGGAACCAGTTCTCTGAAATGATGCTATGTGAGTTGCGTGCTTGTGGGCGTGGTTATTTGTGCTATTATGATTTGAAGGTGAATTGGAGGTTATGTCCCTGCCATTCCAGGATAATCTATGTGCAATTCATATAATTCATATAATAGGATAATTTAGCCTAATACATGTGCAGCCGTGGAAGCTCCATGGTTTTTTTTGGGGGTGAAAATATCCTTGATGAAGGATTTGTGCGCAATAAATAGACGATAGTAGTAGAAAACCAAGGATCCTTAGATTAGGGCGGTGTCTAGTGATGAAGTCCATTCATAGGGTGCTATCTGTGGCAGAAAGCGGTGATGTGGATTGTTAGTCATTTTGCTTTGCGGACATCAATTGTTTTACTACTTTTTATTTTTCTCTGGCAAGAAAAGGTTTTGACTTTTGTTTTAGTGGAAAAGGGAGAAAGTAACTTTCTTAAACTCGTAAACTTTGTCAATGGACAAGCGATGATAAACGTATTATCCTTCTCATTCTGTGTGTTAGTAGTCTTCATGGTAATTTTGTCTTAGAATTGCATAAGCACTGTTATTTAGGTGTTCGGTGAGTTGCATGATTCTTTGTACAAGATATAACATCTGCATTGATATTTGGCTTTGGAGACAAATGTTGAAAATCCTACCGCACTTTGCTGATTTGTTCTTTCTTTTTGAATATCTACAGTTAATTGCTGTCATTCTTGGGCATCTTTGGTCCTCTGAGTAAGTCATTTGAATGATTTAGTTTTTTTAACACTTGACAGTTGTATGGTCTTGTTGACGTTGGTATGCGTTTGGTTTCTTCAATGCAGTAATTCAAGGATGCAAGCACGGATTGAGCGGCTACTCAAACAAAATAAGCTTACTAGGGGTGATATAAAGGATATTCTCCAGGTATTTGTTGCTTCCTTCAGCTAGGTCCATAGTTTGACATCTACTAATTTTTGTTGTCTTCAGTTTCAACATTCATATTTGACTTGATTTCATACAACTAACGATGTGTTTTTTTACCCTCGAAATTGATCAATTCACTTCATTTTCATGTGGATTCTTGTGACACCAGGAATACTATGACAACATTGGAGATCTTGATGGACCAGAAGAGAAAGAGAGGGCACAAACAAAGATCCAGAAGTTCATCTCAGCATTTTGATATGAAGCCATGCTTTGCGAAAGTGCCTGAGTCACCTGGTATCTTGCTGCCAGGACGTATGTGTCCGTCTGTTTGGCGCTTCTGATTTTGACCTTTGTTATCAAACTGGTTTATGTATCGCGGTGGATGTGATTGTTATTGATCAGAAAATTACCTCAAATGCTTGCTAGAAGAGCAATTGAATGGCATTTGAGCATTTAGTCGGTGTTCAGTGCAATTACCTCCAGAACATCCGTGTAATCATACATATGACATGATGAGCATCCGATCAGGAAATTACTAGTACATATTTGTATCAGTAGCACATACTGTTCAGGGTCTCATTTATGCCAAGCGGGGTGATTATAAAAGGATGCCTGATGTGTATGGAGACTTGGAGAGAGATCCTACGTAGCAAGGAATTAGAATTTGAGTATTTCGTGTTATAACCGTTAAAAAAGAAGTCTTGGAATCAATAGAGCTATAAAAAAAACTTATTCACTTAGTGTTATGGTAAAAAATGCATTCAATTTCGAATTGTTTTATTTTGTATGAGAAGGATTGAATGGAATGATAGTTTTATATTTCAAATCCGTAAAATCAGAATTTCAATCAAATCATACATCGCAGTATACTAGGTCTTCTAATTCTTGAAGAAAATGAAACAAACATACAACTCGAACCACTTATAAATTTCAGGTTGAATCCTAAACTATTTCTTGAGAGTTCAAACTCTTAAAAAAATCGAATCATTTATAAATCTTACGTTGAAGTCCTAAATTATTTCTCAAGAGCTCAAATCTTCAAAAAATAGAATCATTCATAAATCTCAAGATTGACGTTCTAAAATATTTTTCGAAAGCTCTATTCTTATAAAAATGTTATTATAATTCTTCCTGATCCTTGCTTATTCATAAATCGGAAGGGACGTTCCAGAAAACATGAACTCGACTCCAGGCCCAATAGGAGTGATCAACCTTCAACTCGACTCCAACAATTATGCACTCGGACACCTTCAAATGCAAGCCTTCAGACGATTCCAGAAGCATTTTGACTGTTCGCATCAGGGGTAGAATATCATTGTACATTCATGAAATCACACATTATTCAAATAAAAAGAAAGTTTAAAAACAAAAAGCACCTCAAAAACTACTGGTAAAGTTTTGTAAGAAATCTACGTTAACGTCTCAGCTTCAGCGCCCCACCCGCTGCGGTGCTCTGCCTCGCTGCTGCGAAGCCTGCCGCGTTTCACTTCCTCGTGTTCTTCACACCCTGCCGCAGTGCCACACTGCTCTCTCATCCTCAAACACAGACAACACCAAGCAGCAGCGACTCCTCCCTCCACCGCATTGCCCTCTCCCTCTCCCTCTCTCTTGGCGGCGGCGTCGATGCGGTGATGGCACCCAGCGACAACACTCGCCGATCGACAATCCAAAGGTAACTAACCAACCAACTAACTACACTCTCACATGGCGGATTCCTCGATTATCCATTTCTCTCTCTCCTCATAGATTCTTGGATCCGTACCAGATCCTCTACATTTCAGTGATTTTATTCGCAAAAATCGTGTCTTGAATCGCTGATTTGAGCTTGTTATCGTTCATAGAGTTGCGGTTTGGTTGTTGGTGTTGTTGTGGTTGGGGATTTCTGGTTTAGATTGCGTGATGGTGCTAGGGTTTTGGATCATGCGTTGTTGATTGTGATTCGTGTGTGGAGCGCTTGTGGTGGTTGTGAATCTAATTTGGTTGAAGAAATGAGGAGTCATGTTTGCTGTGGCTGGCGATGTTTTGGTTTTGAGATTGATTAATGTTGTATGCTGTGGTGATTGTTATTGTGTCGCAGGTTTGGTCGGTTAGGGCTTTGTGTAGGAGGAGTGATGTGGTGCATTTGCTGTTGTGAATGGGAAATCAATTAGCTGTTCCAGGTGGACGAAGATTGGAGAATGTGTGGCTATGTTGTTTAGGATTGGTATGGTTTTGTGTGAGAGATAGATATTTGAGCACTGCACTAGTTCAATCATCATTGGAAAAAAAAAAGCCTTGTTCTTTGAAACATGACTCGTGAATTCAGGTCCAAGGTTCTGTATGGTTTCTCGTTTGCTCGGACTGATCTTCATGGTACATGAAGAGAAATAACTTAACTGGCAGGTGAGTCTTTGAGTTTTGGGGTTACAAGAGTCAACTCACTGTCTGATGGAAACACTTGGATGGTTTAGGCAAGGACCTAAATTGAACTGAGAGGCTGTAAATTTGCTCATAGAATTCTCTGGATTGCTCTTGTGCATCCTTTGGTTGAGTGAGTGTGTAGCTTCAACATTGGAAACAGCAAAACTTAAAACAATGGGTGAGGAAAACTTGCAGCTTGGATAAAGAATAAGTGACTTTTGGTGTTGGAAACATCGCATGCTTTTCCCTTGTGCAAGATTTTCTTCAATTGAGCCAAAGCTTTAGGACTTGATGGTAGCTGGTTAACCAAACTTGTGTTTTGCTCCTATGTTGCTGGTCCTGTAGTTGTTGATTTCTACCAGCTGTGGTGCATGGGTTATCAATGTCCCATCTCATTTTAAATGTCAGGGTTTCTGTTTGACTAGCTGGTTGTGGAAAATCTTATTCATTATCTATTGTGTCCGGTTCTGTGCCTGTGCGTATATGGTTTTTTTTTTATATTATTATTTGGGGGGTGGGATGGAAGCAGGAACTTGCCAAAGTATTGGAGCGTGTTGCTATTGTTAGTATCTGTGATGTACTCCAAATGAGCTTATTTGACCTACAGATAATGAAAATTGGCACTTGTGGCTGCGGCTGGTATTTCTTCTTTATATATGTTTAGATTATTTACGAAATGGCATATTCTTGAAATCATTCGGTTTGGATTTGTAGATAGATGGTATGTCTAATACCTTTGTCATCAAGGTTCCCCATACAAATAGATTTCTTGTGGTGGTTAATGCAGGAATGACGGAAAATGTGTCGCAAAAGGATTGTCTTCCATGGATCAGAAGATATCGTCTACTAAGAGCAGGTCATCTAATTCTAAAAGACGCCTGACTTCGGTTGATTTTTTCAGAAAAGGGCCATGGTCAGCTGCAGAAGATGCTATTTTGGAGGATTATGTGAAAAAACACGGAGAAGGTAATTGGAGTGAGATTTCCAGGAAGACAAAATTGTCACGTTGTGGGAAGAGCTGCCGCCTGCGCTGGGTCAATCACCTCAGTCCAAAGTTAAAGAAAGGGCCTTTGAGTGCAGAGGAAATAAGTATTGTCTTAAAACTCCATGCCGTGTTGGGGAACAGATGGTCTCAAATAGCTGCTTATGTAAGTTTTCTGGGCAATGCATCATTTGTTGCCAGTGTTAACAACTTAAAATGATAATTTCCTGCTGTTATTGTTATGATATTTCACTTATTTTTCTTTAATAGAACATAATGCAGGTTCTACTTGATAGTAGATGCCTTTAGAAACCACTAGAGTGATGATGGTCAGATTCTGCTTTATTTTTGCTTGTGAGCTGTGATGCCAGTTTTTACATATAACTATGTAGTAATGCATCTCTTTTTACCAGTTGCCTGGTCGTACAGATAATGAGATAAAGAATTTCTGGAATACGCGTTTGAAGAACGGTCGTTGCAGGGCTCGCCAGCGAAAACAGTTTCCAGAAGTATGCTGTCAAGTGAACTATGAAACCACTGGGCCTAACTGTTTGGATGGCAAAGAAGAGAACCAAGACGTACTGCAAACTTCAGATTGCGAGATAGCTGACATTGCGGTCAGTGGTCTCATGTCCCAAGATAGGAGTTCAACTCATGAAATTGAATTGCCTGATTTACCTGCAAGCGGCTCGGAGCTGAATGTTACTTCATGCACGTGGTATTATAGTCTTGTTAGCACAACATATCAGATTCAGTGTCAGAATGCCCCTGAGCAAGACTACTTTTTTGCTTCTGGAAATGGATTTTCCGAGGCTCACCAGGACCAGAATGGTATTTCCTATGGTTACGCTCCGCATCCAATGGTATCTTTAACCTGTGATGCCTCTGCTTCCTACTTTGAGACCATGAAGATGGAGCTCCCTTCAGTCCAAAATTCTGAGACCGGTTTATCTTTTATGGATACAATATGTCTCTCTCCTGAATTTTTGAATTCGGATGATACTCTCCCTCATTCTTCTTCTGTGGTGGATATCCATTCAGAGACCATGGAGGAGAACACTGGCTTGTTGCATGACATGATTCCTGGCTTAAAGCCGTTCAACCCGTTGATGGACATTTCTCCTGCTAAGAGTTCTGTTTCCTGTGTTCATTCTCCAAGTAATGGGGTACATATATCTTCACTTGATGTGCACGAGAGTGTAGTTGAGGCAGATTGGGAAGATTGTCTAACATCACCATTAGATCCGTCTACTGCTTCGATTTTCCATGAATGCACCCCAACCAATTACGAAGACACTTTTCCTGATAGGGTCCTCGCTTCATATGCTTTTCATGGTAAGAATGTTTCATTTCACTGCCATGCTTCCAATATTTCTGCATATTTACTCGCTCTTGTCAATAGCTCGGCTTGACAGAAACCTGTCACTACCTGCACCGCTGTTTCTTTGTGCATCACCTCTTAAGTTTATGTAATATCTGATCTGTTATCATTTGAAGGTAAAGGATACAATGTGGCATCAGAGCTGGCGCAGCAAGCATGGTGCACTGGTGAATTGGAAGTTGAAAGTTTATGCTTGATGGATATGTGCAGGCCGCATGACTTGCTTGATGCGAGCTGCACGTGTAGGGATCCCATTCCAGCTGAAGATGAAGCTGCCATGGATGCTGTGGTTGGTGCATATCTCGCGGATGATGTGGTAGGTGATTATGCGGTAGAGGCTGCTGGAAGTTCTCCGACGAGTCCTGTCTGGAGATGGACCGAGTGCTTATGCCTGGATTAGTCACTCGTGCCATCAACAAGTCAGTTGAACTAACTCTAACTCTCAACACAGTTCTGTTTGGCACGAAGCTTCGTCTGCCACCTCCTTGGTTCACCGAGGGCCTACGTGATGGTGATCATGGACAATAGAAGGTTGAAAAAGAAAACTTCCCGCAAATTCTCGGCCGTAATATTCTGTTGTATTTTCCTGCTGGCTCAAAGGCATAGCATATGGTAAATACATTGGCGGGAAAACACTTGTATGAGTGAAGAGAGCCATGCAACTGTTGGCACAAGCAAAATTGCAGCAGGGTGAGTTTAATCGTGCTGCTCCAATTCTGTCAATATTCTAGCTGGTTTGTGTGCGGGGGTTAGTGTTCTATTTGGTTTTCATGCGCGGTAATTCACCAATTATTACTTGTTTGTTCTTCTAGCTCAGGCAATTTGCAGTAACTCTTGTCCATCTATGAGAATCAGATGAGGGATGGATAAATCGTTCTACGAGGAATGTTTTTCGAAGGGATGCATAAACCGTTTTAAGAGGAATGTTGATGACAAAATTTTCTTGCACCGTAAATTGAGGTGATATTCTTTATGGTGTATTTTGGAACTCTTCTTGTGATTGATAAAATTATAAGAAGCATCAACAAAATGAGGGATTCATGATCTGTTAACAAACAGAAAATGTATGATTGGGGTCAAACTAATATAATTGGATTTAAACTCATGAAACGTAACATAGTTAGTATAAAGAGTGTAATTTTTATATCTAATGGGTCTAATTGCTTAATACTCCCTCTGTTTCAATTTATCCGTCATTGAAGGAATTAAATAGAATTCTAAAATATGTGTCGTTTGAAATAATATAGACAAAAAATAAATTTTTTTATCAATATTACTCATACGTTTATTATTCTTTATATTTTGATTCATTCAACTCAATTCTTAAACAACTTATCATTGATAAGGATAAAATGAAATTTTTTTGTGTCATTAAAATATGCAATTAAATTTTTTTAATATATATATTTTGATATAAATAACATATAAATTAAAACGAAAAAAATATATATTTATAAATGTGAAACCAACAATCTCATTATTTTATTTCATTATTGATTTTAATTTTCATATTTTTACGAAACTCTATTAAACAACCTTATCCCTCGATTATCATTACGAGTATTTCCAATCTTCCAGAATATTCGGAAGATGAAAAGGACCTGACCAGCTCTTGGGTTATCTGTTGCTGCTGGACATGTAATACTCCTTAGAGCCCAAACAAATAGGATTGGGCGGCCTGCAAATTCTGCCGTGGGGGAGACGAAACAAACACACACACATATCCAATTATCCATCATCTGATTATCTCATTTCTTCAACACTCACTCAAAGAAACCCATTGCAAAAAAAACCTAGCTTTTCATCTCCCATCTTCTCTGGTGTCTGAAAAACAAGAAAGAAAAAACTCAAAGCAAAGCTCACAACAATGGCGGACAACAACGACCTCACCATCAACGGCATCGACGATGACTCCGCTGTCACCGACCTCAACCACTCTCCGGCGGCGAAGAAGACCACCGACGACCTCGATCATCTCCTCGTAAAGATTGAGTCCCTCGAGAACAAGAACCACGAATCGAATCGGAGAATCGAAGACTTGGAATTCGAGAACGACTCGCTCGCGAAATCGAATCTCAGTCTCTTGAAGTCGAAGGACGACGCGGAGAGGAAGATCGAGGAACTGGAGTCCGAGATCGAGGCGCTGAGGGAGGAGATCGAGGTGATAAAGAAGGAGGAACTGGAGAGGGTGGACGAGGAGAGGAAGGCGATGGATGCGATCGTGAAGAGGGTGGGGGAACTGGAATCCGAGGTGGTGAGGCTGCAGCACGATCTGGTGGCGGCGGAGAAGGCGGAGGAGGAGGCGGAGAGGCTGAGAGGAGAGGTGGAGAAGCTGAGGGAAGAGAAGGGGAGGATGGAGGAGGAGGTGAGGAGGGTTAGGGTTTTGGAGAAGGAGAAGGAGGAGTTGACTCACGAGGTGAAGGGACTGGTCGAGAAGTGTGCGAACCTTTCGGTGAAATCGGAGGAGTCGGTGGCTCAGGTCGATGAGTTGATGAAGAAGGTGATGCTCCCCGAGGAGGAGGAGGAGAACAAGGGTTTTAAGGTTCCGTTGCCTGTCGTCGGGGCTGTGTCGGGGGTGGTTATCGTGGCGGTGCTGGGCGTTGCTTGTATGAACTATAGTAGAAGGGCTTGAATTGGAGATTAGTAGGGTTGTTGTCACTTGGTTTCTTGGTTGTTCTGGTAGTGGTTTTCGTGGTTCTGTTTCGTTTCATGACTTGGTTTTAGGTGTCATCATAGATTTGGTTATGTTTTGGTTTGTCCTGTCGTCTGTTGGTTTAGTTTTCGAAGAAGTGGGCGATGGAATCGCAGTTTTGTAGCCTTTGATGATGCTTGGCGTTATATCTTTCTTGGTGGCTGGTATTACTTGAGATAAGAACATAATCTTGCAAGTCGGATCGATGTCATTGGTTGATCATCGGAGTTGTTCAAATTGATATATATTTGTTTGGTGTTCGTTCTTGCACCTTTTTGGTGTGTGGTGATGCTGCTGACTATCTTTTTTGGTACTTTATTTGCCAGTTGAATACTAAAGCAGTTATAGTTCTATATGCACTTACTGGATCGACATATGGTGAAATTGTTGCCTATTTGATGTAGGTTTAATCTGTGTGATTGGAAGTCCGGATTCATATTGCTGTTTCGTGGTTTGTTCTGTATCAGGAGAGTGTTTCTCCTTTGAAGTGCTAGGGAATAGTATGAAACAGGGTCAAGGAAAAGCAAAGCTGAGGAGTGAAGAAATGTGAAGGGTTATTCAGAGTAGCAACTAGAGAAGTTATTGGTAGGGGTGCTTCTTCTTGCTTGTTTTCTGTTAGTATTTGCTCCATTCCTGCCACCTATTTGTATGGAACAGTCAGAAGTGTCGAACAGATAGTCTTATCTTCGTTCTTTGGCGCTGATGGTGAGTTGTGCTGTGCCTTTTTACGCGGTGTGAAGATTAGCACTCTTTGCCATTCTTCACATCCATTATCTTAGTATCCAGCAGACTCTTGACCTTAAATTTTCTTGAGGTTGGTTACTAATGCGAAGAGTGATTAGACACAAGCTTCATCTGTACCTTATAGCTCTATTTTTTGTTTATGGTGATGCTGTTTTCTGGTGATGCTGTTTTCTGGTGATGTTTATAGCTCTATTTTTTGTTTATAGCTCTTGGCGATGTTTTCTGGTGCTTTATAGCTCTATAAAGCAGACGTGTGCGAAAAAATGTGAAGGACCATGGAGAAGCAATGCTATGGAAATGCAAGAGGTTATTCGCATTAGTAACTAACTCGAATGCTTGTTGTCTTCTGTTTATTTTCTCTGTCCCTGCCAATTATGTGGTTATTTGGCTCTAGTGTTGGGTTTTGAGTCTTTTTTTTATGCCAATTATCTGGTGTGGAGATTAGCACTCTTGGTCATTCCTGCTTGATCCATTATCCAAGTATCCAACAGATTCCTGACCCTGCTGATTATATATCCAAAGAGTGACGAGGCAAAAGTTTCATCTGTGACCGTTATTGCCCGTCACCTTGATCTTTGGGCAGTCCTTGTTCTCTTCCTGGTAAAGCTAAGCAATCTGCAGATATGAGTGAATAGCCATGGCTTCCTCTTTTTCAGCATCTAGGGTATTTTATTTTCAGCCTTTTCCTGGGTTAGTGACCTGATGCACAACCTGCAAAGGGCACGAGAATATGCACTTGTGAACTAGTGAACCTCATTCATCCTCACACTGAAGAAACCTGTAGTGATGATATGGATGGATAATGGAGGTCAAGGGTATCCGATTCCGTTGGCCACCGGAGGGCCAAGTTCGATTGCGAGGTCTTCGAAGGGATTAGGAAGTTGTGGTTTGCCTGTGCCTATCCAGTCCAGTGTCCACCTCTAGAGAGTATACTATGTGTGGTTATGCTGTCGATTTCCAAATCTTTGGACAGCTTCACTCACAAGTGGGAACTTATCATGGATTCTGTTTTGCTGGGTTGTTGTTTCTTTGATGAATGTCGTCTTGCTTAGGTTATTTGGTGGCCTTGCCATTTATGACCACGTGATTTGTGTAGTCGAACTCCTTTCCTCTCACTTTCACGTCCATGCGCTAATTACCTTCAGTCTCGGAAATTATTATGCTTCATGACAGAAACCTGTACAGTTACTTCTGGTGTAATACCGCAGGATTATGGCGGATGAGAGACATTGCAAAGTTTGGGGTGGGTTGTTTTTTTTTTTGTTCTTTCTCTTCGTGGTTTTCCATCAAGCCCCTTTATTCTCGATTCGTTTGTATCGGATTTGCTTATGGAAAGGTCGTGCCATAAAGTGATTGTCAATGGCATCATAAAAAGTTTTGCATACATATGATAGCTGTGACTAATGAAGAATTTCCGTTACTCATGGTGTGATGTTATCTTCTGCTGTTCCCTGTGGCTGTGAGTGAACGATTGGAATCGTCCGACAGGAGCTCTAGAGTTGTCGGGAGGCTTTGTTGCATCACAGGCGGCTATCAAAAGGCACAAACAACTAAACAAGGTTCTCCTTACTGCCGCCGTGAAGCTAGACACTCATTTCATAAATTGGACAAGAATTTACCAGGGCAAACTATCAGCAGCGCATATGATATTCCTTCACCTGTCATTTCATGTCTCCTTATTCGAATGCAGAGACTATGATATTCCACAACAAAGTACAAACAGGGATAACAGAAATTATCTTACGCATTACCAGGCCAAAACTTGGCCGCAAAACTGAGAGTCGAGAGTTGGGGATAGAGGTGTCCTCAAACCTCAAAACAGACTGCCATGTTCATAAACAATACCCAGTTGAAATCGCAACGAAAAAGAAAAAATCACCGATCCGCAACCCATTGGGAACACATAACTTAGAAGACACTAAACATAAGAATTCCTAAACCATCATAGAACTAGACCAGATAGGTAAAAGCATCTTTCATCAGTTGGTTAGCTCCATGATGGCGGAGACAATGTCTCCATCTGCCGTCTTGAGTGCTTTCACTGCCTTAGACCGGGACACTCCTGCCTGGGTCATAACCAACTCGATGTCCTTGGGTTCCACTCCGGTCTCATCAACTTCTTCATCATCGTCCTGAACCAGGGCAGATGACTCTGGCTTCGAGATCACATGGCTTAGATCAGGGGCCTTGAATTGCTCTGCAGCTTGGGTTTGAAGTTGTGAGCTCAAATCTTCAATCTTTGCCTCACCAAATATAACATATGTATCTGATGTAGGACTCTTGAAGACATCCGGCTTCGAGATGACGAACAAAATCTGAAACAGACATGCCAGTTATACAAAAACATATAAAAATGATTAGTCAGTACAAGCAGCACACGAACAAACCAGAGAGACTAACATTCTTGCTCTTCTTCACTGTGACCCGACTGACTCCAGTAACAGGCTTCATGCCAAGCTTCAGCATAGCCTTGCGACTTTTCTTTTCACTTCTGCTTTGTTTGGACCGACCACTACCATCACCATCTTCTCCCCCTGCAAAGAAATAATAAGATTGCATCATCCATTACCATAGCAACCAAATAACGGAACACACAACCAGCTAACCTAACATGGATAGATTGACGAATATGATGATTAGATATCCAACATTTCATGTCTCTAAATACCAAAGGAACAAAGGAAAGGAGGAAGTAGCATGCAACCAGCAACCAAGAAAAGCAGATGAATGCATCGCGCTACCAAGATTACATGCTTATCATTAGTATTTGTTTATGGAAAAAATTTATATCCCTGGAATGGTACATAAATTTGGAAGTAACTCGAGAAGGCCTAACACATACATCCAGAGCATGCTTTATTTCCAGTATGTATGTGACAGTAAAGCAAGGATTTGACATTTCCAAGGAGTATCACATTATTCATCAGCCAAAACATTTAAAGTATGAACTCAAAAATATATGTCAAACAGGATGAGCACCAGAGTGATTGGTGAAAACACAATTTTCTAATCCTAGCCATCGGGATTCTTCTTCTTTTGTTCCTATACATCATACCTTCAGCACCATCCTCATCCCTGTCGTCATCGTCGTCATCGTCGTCATCATCTTCATCCTCATCGTTCTCATCTTCTAGAAGAGGATCAACCTGCAGCACATAGGAATGGATGGAAGTCAACAAATGCATAGTTGACATCGATAATGGCAAGGGTCCAATAGAATAAAAGAAAAGAAATTTATTGTGGCATTGCAAAACGCAAAAGAGAACATCTTATATATGCGTAGATAGATTGAGTTCGCAAGTAACAGAATCAAATTCAACTCCTTGCTCCAACATCATTTTGACTAAATAAACTATTGAACAGGAAATTAAGATTTCATTGTGTAAGAAATCTCCACACATGCAAATAGAAGCCTAGACCGACACAAGCTGCACATTTAAGTTAACGACCCTTTCCAACACATAGTAAAAACCTATGCTTCTATTATGTAAACAGCCTTAATCTTACCACTGCCTGCAACGACGACTACCATGAATTTCAAAAACAAAAGATTCAAAGGGAGTCCCTCATTGCTTTGACTAGAATAAAATCTGGATCATTTAGCCTCAGCACAAATCACTAGTTTGAACATTAAAAGAACCTGTGTGTTATGTAAGGTTTCCGAATTGAGTTAACGACTTCAATGAAAATGACCTAACGAGAAACGAGGGTTCTGTGGCAGACATGAATCATGATTCTTGTATAGGATGATGGGGTGTTTAAGCACAGCACACACCATGCATATGAATTATAACGTGTACTACAAAGAAGTGAACATTGATACAAAATTCAGGCATCGGGAGAATGTCCATCTTGCCTCGATGATCATATCGCAATCTTCACTCAGTTAATAATACCAAAATGATCATTGGCATTGCCAACCACATAAAAATAATTGCCATAGCATTGAAGCAACTTAATACCCATTTGGAGGAACACATTAGAAATTCGTCAAATTGGAATCAATCACCCTAACACCAAACTATACACACACCACTTCTTCATCAAAGCAAACGAAACCCACAGAAACATAGCTTGGAAATTAAAAGGACATCAAGTGATCCAATCGGGACAAAAAGCAGATCCAATAATAATATATGATGAGAGAGGAGGGGGGAAAAAAAGAAAGAGCACTACGTCAATTTTTTGCTGCTCGAGGTGTGCGGCGAGGAGCTCTTCCTGTGTCTGTGCGGTCATGCCTGCTGCTGCGAACGGACCGGCGGCGCGGGATGCGCAAGTGAGGTGAAGTGAAAGAGAAGAACCCTGCCAAACAGAAACACCACCCTACTGTTGATACGAGCAAACTCAAATAACGAAACCGAAAATCGATCCGGTCAAATTCTGATTGAAGTGATCAAACTCGATACAAATCGGGTATATGTTTTAAAATTAAAAAAAAAAACATGTTTCACTTTATTTAATAGAATTACTAATATATTAGGGTTTTTTAAAATAAAAAACAATATGTATATTCATCAAAAAATAATATACATAGTTTAAAAATTATTATAAAACTCAATCGATTCGAAACATCGATTTAACCGTTCGAATTAATGATCCATTAACCCAAAGGTCTCGTCAGATTGATGTTCATCAAGGTCTAATAACTATGATCACAACGGAAGTATACTAACCGTGGTCGATTTCTCAAACTTAAAACAAGTTCAACGTAAAAGGTATATGAGTTGTCATAATTATATTTTAACAATGATTCAAAAATATTGCACTTCAATGCACAAAGTAATTCAGGGCAAATTTAGCATTTTGTCAAATATTAATATCACATTTTTTAATGATTATCTAGTCATAAAACTTGGATGCACAAATTTCAATTTAAAAAGAACATGTGACATTCGTTTGTTCACCGATTCCCCAGGTAGGGATTATATAGCTCCAATCCCGCTGCTAAATTTAAACTTAAAGAATAATATTTATGATTAAAATAAAACTTTGGCTATAACAAAATGTCATGTACCATTGGTATGATCATCATCCCGTATGGAACTATTGTACATAGTCAACATTCCATGCGCCTACATTCTTTCTCCTACATATACATGCCAATGGAATGAGTAAGTGTTACAAATTTTCTGTCACCAAACAAGAAACCGTCAAGCTTAAGATGCCAAGGACAAAAATCTACAGGAGCTCTCAACCCTAGAGGAGATTTCTCGTCCTGTTCTATGCAAAATGAGCCAACCATCCGCCAATGGGCGTATAACCAGGACACTCACCAACAGTCACCACAGGAGCAGGCGCTGTTCAAAAAATGATGGAAAAGTTTCATAGCACGCACGACGATTTCACGTCCAGTTACCAGTGAGACGTACTTGGTAGCGTCGTGGCAATCCTGACAAATGCGTAGGTTTTTCCCCCACGAGTATGGGCACTCAGCTGGGGTTGGTATTCAAAAGCCCGATGCTTTTGCAAGCATCTCGCTATGGCTACTGCTAAGTTGCTCTTGAACACTATCTGGATCATCGTCATGATGCATGGAACCGTTGTCGACAGCTTTGATTTTTTCTTGCATTGTATGCAGATAAGCAAAAATTTCCTTTAATTCGGAGAAGGTCGGCCCTGCCAGAGTTGAACGTATGGAACTCATTTCCAAGCTCCATGAAACTGGACTCCATTTCCGTGTCTTCCATTTCTGATCTCAGCGCGGCCACCTTATCCCACACTAAGGATTTACAGTACATATTAGCCAGCAACATATGGTAGCCGCCGCCATGCGGATCTAAATCAACCAGCATGTTCCACACCCTTTCGCCTAGCTTGACATTCTGGTGCATTTTACAAGCACTCAGCATGGAACCCAGCACGCCGATCCCTGGCTTAATAGGCATGCTACCAATGATGTCCCAGGCATCATCAAGCAGACCAGCTCGACCAAGAAGATCAACCATTGCTCCATAGTGTTCATTTCCTGGTTCTAAACAGTATTCTTCCCTCATCATGCCAAAGTATAAGCGCCCCTCCTTCACTAGGCTGGAGTGGCTGCATGCTGAAAGAATACACAGAAATGTAGTTTCATCCGGTTTAATAGACCCCATTTGCATCTCAGAAAACAGTTCAATGGCAGATGCTGCTAGGCCATGGGTTCCGTATGCATCGATCATGACATTCCATGTCATCACGTGTTTCTTGCCTATTGTGTCAAAAAGTTTTCTTGCAGTCTGAAGATCCCCGCATTTAGCATACATGTCAACAAGAGCCGTAATCACCAAGAGATTCTGGTCCGAGTAAGTTCGTACTGCAAGCCCGTGAATCCATCTTGCTCGCCTTGGAGAAGGAAACTGTGCCAAAGCTGGAATGATGCCCCCCAATGTGAAGCAATCAATCTTGATCCTGCTCACAAACATCTCGCGAAGGTAGGTTAGTGCCTCCTTCACATGCCCATTCTGCGAAAAGCCTGATATCATGGCATTCCACGAGGCAAGGTTCTTATTCTGCAATTTACTGAACAACTGAACGGCAACATCAACATTCTTGCATTTGCTGTACATGGAAATCAAAGAGTTGATCACCTGAATATCGGATCCTAGATCCATTTGATCCGACAATTCATGAATAAATTTTCCTGACTCGAGATCGCCACAGTCAGCACAGGCATGCAGCGCTTCTATGATAGTAACATTTGTTGGCTCAATCCCCTCATCCAACATTCTCCTGAAAAGCCTCAGTGCTTCCTCAGGATCCCCATTTTGAACATACCCATCGATCATACAGTTCCAAGTAATCACTGTCCTCTTGCCATCCAATCCATCAAAGATCAACCTCGCGATCTCAACTGCTCCAAATTTCGAATACATATCCATCAGCGCAGTCGATACATTCAGGAAAGAATCGAATCCAGCCCTCATGGCATACCCATGAACAGACTTGCCAAGCACCGCGGAACACATATCCGCACAGGCAGGCAAAGCGGACACAACTGTTATCCAGTCAGGCCTCTTTCTTTCCTCCTGCATCCTGATCATCAACTCCAATGCGACCTTTGCGTATCCATTCTGAGCGTACCCGGCAATGATGGCATTCCAAGCAACCGAATCACTCACAGGCATTCTATCGAACGCCTTATAGGCATCCTCGACACTCCCACATTTCGCATACATACTCACAGCACAGGTCATGACAACCAAATCTAACCCATACCCATTAACAACCAAGCTCCCATGAATCTCCCTACCCCTCTTGAGCTCAAATCCCTCCCCACAAGCCTTCAACAAATTCGAGTAATCATAGCCGTCCATCTCCACCCCATCCCTCTTCATCCTACAAAGAAACTCAAACCCATCATCCAATCTCCCCACTTGAGCATACCCTTTGAGCATAGTGTGATAAAGAACATCCAATTTCTCCTCAACGGGAATGGACTCGAAAACCCGGGCGGCGTCCTCCAGGGAATTGAAGCTGCAGAACAAGGAGACGAGCTTGGTTTGGAAAATGGGGTGGTTGTGGAATCCGTTCTTGTATATCAAGGTCATGATTCGGTGGACTTGGGCGGTGGATTCGCATTGTTCGAGGAGAAGGACTGTTGGGCGACGGTAGATGTGATATGGCGGGTAGATTTTGCGCGCGAACTTTGAGTGCGGCAGCAAAGGGATTGATTTTGAGGGCGGAGGCGGCGGCGGAGGTGGAGGAAGAAGAGTAGTGGTTTTTGATTGGGTGAGCGGAGGAGACGATGGCGGCGGGGGAAGATGAGGTGACAAGGTGAGGAGGCTCACACCACTCATTCGGGGATGGAAGTGAAACAGTTATCGGTGGTGGGAAAGCCGTTGAGACACATCAGTCTTTGCAAGTCCGAGGCCCTTTTGATGTGTTCAAAGATTTTATATGAGCATTGCTACTCACTCCCAAAGCACCTTTTTTTTTTTTTCATCATGATATTACGTTTTATAATATGTGTTATTATAATGATTCATATATTACGACGATATCTTTTTAACGAATCTAATATTACATGATAAAATTTTAATTTTTATATTATATTTTATAATATGTGTTATAATGATTCATATATTTTTAAACAATATTTATATTGTATTAAAAAATAATATTATTCAAATTATATTATGTTAAATAAAAGTGACAATAAACTGAAAAAAATTCATTACACTATGATTAAAATACATGATAATAATACATAAACATATAAAAATTTTATTTTATTTAATCGTTCTTTCAAATCGTCTATTAAATGGGTTGATGTTCATTATTTTATTCCATAGTTGGGGTGACAATGGAGGCGATTAGTAATTTACATTTTATATGCGTGCTCTGACAGAAAAAAAAAGATTTATATGCGTGCTTGGTTTTAATAGATTTCGATAAAATAATACTTCCTTTTTCGTTTCAAATTATTTATAATACTTTTTGTCAATTTAATTTATTTATAATATTTTTATTTACATTATTTGATAACCAATTTGTATTAATATAATCAAATTATCCGATATTTTCTTCTGCTTTCTTATTTTTCCTCTTAAACTTCACTTATATTCCACTACCACTAAGAAAATACTTTTTTTTATTTTATCAAATTTCATAAAAAATCAAAACACACATAAAATTACGTACCAGATCAAACGATTATAATTAAAATGGGATGGAGAGAGATAAAAACCATATACTCCTTTCATCCCATAATAAACGTAACGAATGGATACATAAACCATAAAGTTAGATGCATTACGAATGATTTGTTGGATGATCAAACAATCTTTTTTTCGAATTTAACGTGAGACATCAAAGAAGGTTTAAGTCACGTATTATCACACTAGACCGAAAGAAAATCCCACAACAATTGATAGTAAGAAGAAACACGTGAAAATACATGATGAATTATACATTATTATACAATGTTTTATTTATTTTGGAACAGAGCAATATATCATAGTTGAGTTTATTATGCCAATTGCTAATCCCCCCGAACTCACCCTTCACATGGGCCCCACTCTTTTTTTTTCATTTCCCATTTTACCCTTTTTTTCTATAATATTTAAAATTATTTATAATTTTTAATATATATATATATATATATATATATCAAACATTAAAAATAAATATATATTTGAACTCTA
>JAOVYX010017328.1:0-22489 GCA_035668315.1 Drosera spatulata
CCACCCCCCCCCCCCCCCCCCCTCTCTCTGGGCTCTTTTTTTAAAGTTAAAACTTGTTGCATAATCAAAATTTTTTGCAGCTAAATGTAATTATCGGAAAGTTTGTTGGGACACTGTTGTATCAGCTCATGTGATGTACTTAGTCGTGTTCCTTTTGGGATTTTATGTTCAGTGCATTGTGGCCCTTCAGTACGCTTGGATGGCCAGATTTATCGACTGAGGATTTCAAGCAGTTCTATCCGACAACAATGCTTGAAACAGGGTACGTATAATTTCTGTTGTTGGCTGTTCAGTGTTCTTCCTATTTTAAGAAGTTTCCTTGGTTCTCTGCTATCACAGATTTTATTTATACCCATATTATATCCAACTGACTGCTATGTTATTGGACAGGCATGATATCTTGTTCTTTTGGGTGGCTAGAATGGTCATGATGGGCATTGAGTTCACTGGGAATGTTCCTTTTAGATATGTTTATCTTCATGGGCTCATTAGGGACTCACAGGTGAGTAGATGACTCTAGGAAATCTCCATATCTAAGTTCTCTTTGTAGATATAATGACTTTGCTGTTTTGTAGTTCTTTACATTTCTCATTTTATCTTTTGAACCATTTATGACCAGAAGCTTCAACTTTTTGCTGCACAACTCACTATGCAGCATTTCAACTAAAAGATGTTTCTTTCTTCTTTCCAGGGAAGAAAAATGTCTAAAACATTGGGGAATGTAATTGATCCCCTTGATATGGTAAAAGAGTATGGTACCGATGCATTACGATTTTCTCTTGCTTTGGGAACTCCTGGTCAGGTTAGCTAGTGCCTCATGTTGAATAAATGAAATTCTGCGCTCTTCCCTCTTCAACTCGTTACCAAGGTCCCTTAGTTTAATGTCTATTTGGATCACCTTCCCAAAACCTGTTTTGTGGTAGTCAATGGAGTTGTTCTGTGGGATATGCTAGCCTCTTTTTGTTTGTGGTTATCGGAAGATCTTCTTCTGTAATATCTCCTTCCCTAAGCCCTAACCCTTTCATCAGGATCTTAATTTGTCTATGGAGAGATTGACTTCAAACAAGGCCTTCACCAACAAACTCTGGAATGCTGGGAAGTTTGTGCTGCAGAACCTGCCTAGCCAAAGTGATTTTGCTGCTTGGGACGCCTTGCTTGCGTACAAGGTATGCCATTTGTTAAGGAGCATTCAGAGGTGAAATGTGTTTGTGAAGAGGCTTTGGAATGTGGTATCTGTTCATTCGATATGCCTTGTCCAATAATTAACTCAGTGCTTGGTGCTCTCTTGGCAGTTCGATAAAGAGGATTCTTTGACCAGTTTGCCACTTGCAGAATGCTGGGTGGTGAGCGCTGCAGCCTTTTCTTCTCCATTTTATCCACTTCTGAGCCGGATAAGCCTGAGTTTTGAGTTCATTTACCAGGTTTCGAAACTTCATCTGCTTATTGACTTGGTCACCACAAGCTATGATAAGTTTTACTTTGGAGATGTTGCAAGGGAGGCTTACGATTTTTTCTGGGCGGATTTCGCCGATTGGTACGCCACATCTCCTATGCCATGCACAGATCCTTGATGTGTTGGCCTTAAATATTTGGCTTTACTGTATGATTGTTGTTGGGTGATGGATGAAATTGATTTGCTTCTTTGTCCGTTACAGATCAGGTGTTCTTTCAATCTTGAAAGTTCCACTAAAAAATAAAAAGTTCCACGTACAATTCAAAAAGTTCTCAACTAAATTGCTAACTAAACTGTCTTTAGGGGTTACGAAGGAAGCATGTGGGTTTGGAAAAGTTTTAATGTTCACCCTGAAAAAACAAACAGGAATTCCTGGCTTGAGGACTCGGGCTATGCTTGAATAAGTTGTTTCCTTGCATAATTATGATGGTTTCCTTGCATAATTATGATGCTTCTTGTTTTCACAGTACCTGTTTAATATTTTTGTTATCATCTTTTTGTTAGGTATATTGAAGCTAGTAAAGCTCGTCTTTACCAGTCTGGAAATCCCTCTATTGCCTCCATAGCACAGGCAGTTATTCTCTATGTGTTTGAGAATATATTGAAGATACTCCACCCGTTTATGCCATTTGTTACGGAGGAACTATGGCAGGTTGGATTTTCTTTTTCTTAATTTTTTACCTAATTACCATTGTGGATTACTCCGTTCTTCCACTCATACGACAAAGCCCTCGGTGCTATATTTTTCAGAGGCTTCCTGATAACAATGCTTCCTTGCCTTCGGACTGATACAATGTTCTTTGAATGTCTTTGTAGGCACTGCCTAATAGGAAAGGAGCTCTTATAGTATCATCATGGCCAGAGACTGCTCTCCCTACTGTTGCTAGTGTTACGAAGCAATTTGAGAATCTACAAGCATTGGCAAGTGTTATACATTCTCCTTCTCCCTGTCATCAGTCTTTTTCTTAGTTCAAGTCTTCAATTATTATACCTGTATACTGAGTATCTACTTCTTATAATCCAGACTAGGGCAATTCGTAATGCACGAGCTGAGTATTCAGTTGAGCCTGCAAAACGTATATCTGCTACCGTTGTTGCAAGCCCTGAAGTGAGAAATTATATTGCTGTAAGAAATAATATTATTGCTTCGAATCCCTTTTAAATCCTGGGACTCACTGTTGAGATCTTTCAGTCCCTTCAACGCCTTGTGCCTCTGTGGACAGTTGATTTTCTTTATCCTCTGATTGCAGAAAGAGAAGGAAGTTTTAGCACTTCTTTCCCGGTTGGACTTGCGAAGCACACATTTCTCCGAGATTCCTCCGGGTATTTTAATCAAATTTTGCCACAATGGAGTTCGTTATGTGATGGATTGTCAATCAATTAAAATTACTGTATGCAGGAGATGCAAATCAATCAGTGCACTTGGTTGCAAGTGAAGGATTGGAGGCATACCTGCCTCTTGCAGGCATGGTTGATATCACTGCCGAACTCCAGCGGCTCAACAGTCGGCTCTCTAAGATGGAAGGAGAATATGGAGGACTTGTAGCACGCCTTGGTTCGCCTGAGGTATGTTTCTGTTGATTATTTTGGGAACCTGGCCACTTGGTGGTTTGTGGTAGCTTTGTTTATGACCATCTTATGATGTGCATTCTCATCATCAAAACGTATACCTAGCTAGCTATTTAGATTAAACCTGCCTACTGGGCTGGTTTTTGCTGCATGTTTTCTTGGACATGATTTGTCCGGACTTTGTGTTTATCAGTATGACTCCGAAGGACTGCAGCTGGAGGGTCCTTACTTGCTTCTAACTATTGGCACCAGAAATACTGTTTTGCTGTGATATACTCCGTATATTGGTTGGCTGGAGTAGTCCATAAGCTAAACTTTTTTGGTCTTAGCTGTCATGTTCTTCTTTGATGTAGTTTGTAGAAAAGGCTCCAGAAGCAGTCGTCCGGGGAGTGCGGGAAAAAGCAGCAGAGATGGAAGAGAAGATAAACTTGACAAAAAATCGTCTGACGTTCCTCAAATCCACAACTTCGGTGTCTGATGCTGCTCAGTGAGAAGACTGGGCTTGGTGTGCTTGCCCTTCTTCTACGAAATACTTTGATGGCTCTGAAAGAAACATGCCTCGATCATAGCAGGCTTTCGTGGATGTTCAAAATCCCAAGAGAGACACTCCTGTCTGTTTTAAAGTCAAAAGCAGATTAAGCAACAAGTATGCAGATGCTGCTTCCGAATCAGATGAAGAAAGCCAAGGCTTAGGAAATACTTGCTCGTTCTTTCTCTGGCTACGAATGTCACAGTTTCGCAATTTTGATTACGTAAGATGTACACAGTATCCTGGGATGACTTATGAAGTTCTGATTGTAATCTTACGGTAACTTGATTCACATTAATTTTGATTGGTTTGTTGGACTATGTTGCCTGATTTTTAATCGAAGTGGCAGTTCTTATTACTGTAAACACTTCTTGCCATCAATACTCTTGCAACTTACCGACTTAAACGCTAATGCAAGAGAATAATGACCATTAACTGGACACCATGAGAACCAGTGATACGACGTGTTATGCGTTGTTGTAGATCATGATTGTCAAATTTGGAGTTAGATTTGACTCACATAAAGTTGGTTCACAATTCTTTTTCCAGAATTGATCTGCCTATGAACTTTAGCTACGGTATCTTCCGACCTTATCGCCAGCTCACCGGCCAACGGCGCAGCCTTCGCCGTCTTTCTCTGCCATTTTCTTCTCACCTCATCTCCCTCTTCGACTCACTCACCAAACATGTCCGAGCACATCGCCGACGATTGATAATCCTCTGAGATCAAATGGCTGTTACTCGATCAAACCCTCTTTGCACTCCTTCGCAGCAAGAGAAACCCATAAATTTGACCTCAATCCCAAATATGAAATCCCTTCTTCGCCCAATTATTCGCATGATAATCCCCTCAATCTCACTCCCAAAACCCACCAAGGAACCCTTCATCCGCCGCCATCAGATTTCAGCCACTACTGCTTCGGCCCACAATGTCATTGCTTCGATATGTGATTCCCTGAGAAAAGGGTCGAACTGGGATAATCTGAATAGCAAATATGATTCTGTGGATTTAGACAGTGTCATGGTTGAGCAAGTGCTTCTCCAGTTCAAGGAACCAGCCGAGGCCAAAAGGGCACTCAAGTTTTTTCACTGGGCTGCTCGCTGCAGGAACTTCGAACATGGGATTAGATCGTATTCAATTGTCATTCATATTCTGTCACGTGCCCGGCTCGTCGATGATGCTCGGGCCTTGTTGGAATCGGTTGTGTCGAAGAATGGGGGAATTCGTGTTGTGGGTTCGTTGATGGGTACTTATAGGGTAATGAACTCGTCGCCGTTTGTGTTTGACCTGTTGGTGCAATGTTGTAGCAAGCTGAGGATGTTTGAGGTTGCTTTTGATGTGTGTTGTTACTTGGATCAACATGGGTTCTCGTTGAGTCTCGTGACTTTCAACACATTGCTTCATGTGATTCAGAAGTCGTCGGAGGTGAATGGTATGGTGTGGAAGGTCTATGAGCATATGATTGAGAAGAGGGTTTATCCGAATGAGGCGACGGCGAGGATCATGACAAGTGCGTTGTGCAAGGAAGGGAAGTTGCAGAAAGTTGTGGATGTTGTGGACAGGATTCATGGGAAGGGATGCTCGCCTATGGTGATCGTGAATACGAGTTTGATCCTGAGAATGATGGAAGAAGGGAGGGTTGAAGAAGGGATGTTACTAATGAAGCGGTTGTTACAGAAGAACATGATTCTTGATACCATTTCTTTCTCTTTGATCGTTTTTACTAGAGTCAAGAAAGGGGAACTTGAATCGGCATGGGAGGTGTACCAAGAGATGCTGAATAGAGGTTTTAAGCCGAATTCATTTGTGCACACCCTGTTCATTGGCGGATACTGCGAGAGGGGACTGGTTGATGAGGCAGGTAAGTTGATGCAGGAAATGAGGAACATGTGTCTGAAGCCGCATGAAGAGACTTATAATCATCTAATCGCTGGTTGTGCTGAGGCAGAAAAAGTGGATGATGGAAAAAGATTTTGTGAGGAGATGTTGAAGGGTGGGCTTGTTCCCAATTGTTCATCCTTCAACCTGATATTAGAGAGAATGTGCCATTGCAGGAATGTAACACAGGGAAATGAAATGCTGACTCTTGCGATAGAGAAAGGTTTCAGTCCCGACGAGATCACATACTCCCATCTTATAGAAGGCTACAGCAACGAGGGGAACCTTGACAAGGCTCTGAAATTGTACTATGAAATGGAGTACAAGTCACTCTCTCCTGGATTGTCGATCTTTTCAGCGTTGATCCAAGTCTTGTGCAAGCATGGGAAACCTGAAGAAGCTGATAGGTACTTGGACAAAATAAAAGGTCAATCACTAAGAGCGGATGCATCTGCCTACAAAGCGTTGATAGCTGGACATCTGGAGAAGGGAAATAAGGAGAGAGCTGATATACTTCATGACGAGATGGTTCTGAGAAGCTAGAGACTTGATGCATGGAGTAGCTAGCATAAGAACTGAAGGATGATGAGGTAGAGATCACATACTGCATAAGCATATTGCTGACATGTGATCAACAATTCCTCTTCTTGACATGGTTCTCATACACCTTTCCATGATGGGAATAACTAGATCTTTTTTGTTGTTGTATTTGTGTAATCACTCCTATATCCAAAGTTTTTGTCGGAAAAAATTGAAATTTTCTAATCATCTTGTCAATCCCCTGTTATGTATAACATGTATTCCAGATTTGGTCAATGGAATCTTTGTTGGAGGAAGATTGTTTAACGAGATAAACCAGGATTTAAGATATGAAAGAATCATCCCAAAAATAAGGAGTCGGATCTCGACCGTTAGTCGAAAACAGTTCATACAATTGCTTGCCATTTTCAGTGATTGATCCCATCAACACTCCTTTTTTTTCTTTTTTCTTTTTTCTTTTTCCTTGTGGTAAGAAAAGATGGACCTGGAGTCCTCCACAACACCATGGGGGATCCATGTCCCAAAAATAGTGGGTACAGGTAGAGTTGGATCCCCAAAAAATAGTGGGTACAGATAGAGTGAAGAATAGATTTTTTTAATATTTTTTTTTGAATATGTTTCAGTTTCTTTATCCTCTATTTTGTAACAATTATTGTATGAACGTAAATTTAGATCTATTTTTTTTTTCAATTTTAATTCTCAATCACATAATATTTCTTTTTCCATCTATTTTCATTTGTAATCACATAATATTTTCTGTATAAAAAAACATTACAAAAATTTTAAGACATCCCAAAATAACAAAACAATGTAAAATCTTTGAGACGGAGGGAGTGACAATTATACCTTGAAAGCCATGCAATAATGCATTAGTCAAACCCACTCAGAATTGATTGAGCTTCCACTAAATATTCAAACCGAAGTGGAATAGCGGATCCTTTGTGGAGCAATAGCCCTTCAACATTATTATGAATTTAACCAATAAAAGGCAGATTAGTCAACTTTTTTTTTTTATCAAAATTCTTTTATATCTTTTTTTTTTTTTTTTTGAGGAGACAGATTAGTCAACTTTAAATGCAGAGATATAGAGAAAATGATCAGAATCAAGAAGGTTGTTATGTATTAAGGGAAAAAAACTACTCCAATGCATCTTTGCTGTTCATTAGATGGTATTTGATCTTATGATCCTAGTTTTAGAAAACAATCTTGCATCTGGATCTTTTATATAGAGTTATACATGGTTGGACTAGGGAGAACTTAATCCACCCTATAGTGGTCTTCCTATATTTGACTCGATATTAGATCAGTTACATCTCGTATGATGTTCTAAACATGAAACGCTTGCATACAAACATAACTTCCCTTCATACTTGTTCGGATTATGTGGCCATTGACCAGGTTACAATAACAACAACAAATCAAGTTTTTATCCCATCAAATGAGGTCGGCTATATTAATACGACGGCGTCATTCCAATTTGTCATGTACATCATCTTCTGTAAGATTATGATAAGTCATATCATACTTCAAGGTTTCTCTCATGATCTTTTTAGGTATCCCTCGTCCTCTTGACATATGCTAACTCTCAAGCTTCACATCTCCTAACAGAAGTTGTGACTGGTCTGCGTTTCACATGACCATATCATCCTAATCGTGACTCCCTCATCTTATCTTCTATTGGAGCCACACCTACTTTCTGTATGATAATTTCATTTCGTATCCTATCTATTCTTGTATGTCCACATATCCACCTTAACATTTTCATCTCGTTTACACTCATCTTCTGTACATGCTGCCACTAAATTGCCCAACATTCTGACCCATACAGCATCGTTGGACGAATAACTGTCTTGTAAAACTTTTCTTTTAATTTGGTAGGTATTTTAGGATCACATAGCATGTAACGCACCCGACTTTCTGTGCCGGAAGACACGTGAGCGTTATGTCGTCACAGACCCGATCCGTGATAAAGCTAAAGAAATCGAATGGGTTTTAAAGGTATAGAAATCAAGAAAACTATAAACAATAGCCAAATTCATAGCTTACAATCCCGAATACCTGTTTTAATTACATCATTGGAGTAGAAGCAATGCAGATCGATTATTACATTAAACACAATAGATATCTGATCTACTATAATATCCGAAGTACGCGAGATCATCTATATGCATGCAAGCTCGCACTAAGAGTCTTCAGGTGCTATTAAGGACACACCTGCAATTGAAAAACATAACCGTGAGTTAATGAACCTCAGCAACCTCAGGTGTATAAATATCAATTAAAGGGAACCTCCGCTAACGGTTATGGCGACCACCGAAAGTGCCTAAAATATTTTTATATAATATAGAAAAATATGAGCGCCACATCAACCAGCATCGTTTTACATTGCTTAATATGGCTTCGTATCACTTTTAAGAGTCATTCCTTTCTTTTACATTTAATTAGGGTTCATGACTCGGCTCAGAAGCGACAACTCCAAGGATATGACCGACTCGGAGTACAGAGATAAGATATCAATTGTCAGCCGGGTTACCTAATTGATTTGGTATATTCGCATCTGCCTACTCTGTGCGTCGCCTTACACCTCTTGTGCGCATTCAATGTGGTATCGTTTGCCAACATTGAGATAATTCGGGCCTTCCTACAGAGAGCAATCCGCGGCCCCGCCACAACGGCGTAGAAGTCCCTGCATGCATGCAAAGAGGATGGGGGATGCCCATCGCTCCCTAGTTAGTTCTCACCCGTGACGATATCTCAGAGGATAATACGGGAGTGCAATGACTCAAACTCAAGTCACCAAGACTATTCAAAGAAACAGATGATCGCAATGGATCGAAGAAGGGACATCATGTTCGACCTTCTCAATAATTTCAGAAAAACGACCAACGATCCAAAGGATCCATAAGGGATGTCAATGCCGTCCTTATCAGTTCAAGGAGACGATCTTTATTATTCGTTTGCTTTTCAATATTTTACACGGATAGTGTAACTATGTTCAACATCCTCCGTTCTCTTTTTATTAATCGTTTAGCCGTCGTTTTCATTTATTTCCCGTGAGGGTATATACATTATAAGGGTGCATTTTAGTTCATTTCGACCCCACATACCCCATCTCATGTCAATCGCGATCGTATATGCACGTTTGATGCTATATTTCTATGCGTATGGGTTATATATCTCAAATACGCGTTTAGGTTTAAGGTTCGAAACACGAAATTGTCATTTTCTTGGCCAGAAAGCCGTCGCGGGCGCGATGATACTGTGATGCCAAAATGCCTATTTTTCTCCCGTCGTGGCCGCGACCCAGAATGATCGCGGGCGCGATGCATCTGCAGCCCAGAACCTGCAACAAACTCACGTCCGACGCTCACGGATCCTTCAATCATCATCAAAACACATACAAACCATTCACAGCATAAACATGTTCCAAACACACGCAAACATGCTTGAATCGTGTGAACAAATAAAAAAAATACATCTCGAACGAATGAGGTTATCTCGATTAACGATGATCCTCGATGCACACGATCACACGAACGGATCCTCTGACGTCCTCTGATCGAACTGTCAGTGTTGATCCTTTCTTCAAGCTGGTGCTGCCTCTGTCCTTGTGACGTCGATGTTGATGGTGTGATGATGGCGATGATGGAGTGATGATGAGGTGACGAAGACGACGACGACGATATGCGGTGATGATGGTGACTGGAGAGGTGGCTGTGTTGACGGCTGCTGAGATGGTCAGAGATGATGTAGAGGGAGTGATGAAGAATGGTGATGGTGGAGAGGTGGTTGAAGTGGAAGCGAGAGTGGGAGATAGTGGAGGCGGGAGTGGGAGAGTGGGTGAGGAATATCCCGTTCCGTCCCATGATACGTCTCGTTCAGTCTATTATTCACCCAATTTCATAATATTAATTAATCAATAATATATTTGTCTCGACAGATTTATCCCATCTACGAAAATATGATCTCTCGAGTCATAATCCATTATTTATGAGATTAAAATCGCTAACCCTTACGCACAATGTTTATAACGTTGTAACGTTGTAACGTTATAACGTTATTCGTTCGTAATGTTTATCGTCGCAACGATCATTTAATTACTCCAAATATTTCATCGTCATATTTGATTTAATAATCAAATATTTTCTTGGATTAATTCTATAATCCCCTTTTAGCGCGATTATTTAAAAACTCATAACGTTATATGTAACATATTTTATTCGCGCTTAATTCACATACGTACCGTACGTACATTATATATTCATTTTTAATTTTCCGAAATTCTCGGGTATTACATAGCATCCCTAAAGTGTTCTTCCATTTCAGCCAACCTGTTTTAATCCTATGATCAATATCTGCATCAATTCCTTCATTCTTATGTAGCATCGAACCTAAATATTTGAAAAAATCCGTTTTAGGGAAAAACTCTGTTCCTAACAATACATTCTCACTATTTATTTGACGACTCTCATTAAAGACACATTCCATATATTCTGTCTTGGTTCTACTGATCCTTAACCCCTTACTTTCTAACGCCTCCTTCCAAGTCTCAAGTTTTTCATTCACCGCTTCTTTTTTTATCGTCCACCAGAGCAATATCATCGGCGAAAAATAAACACCATGATACTTCATCTTGTATATGCCTGGTAAAATCATCCATTACTAAGCCGAAAAGGTATGGGCTCAAAGGTGATCCTTGGTGTAAACTCACTGTAATAGGAAAAATAGTCGTTTTATCAACATAGGTTCGCGCACATGTAACAACTTCTTCGTACATGTCTTTCACAATCTCGATATACCTATTCGTCACTCTTTTCTTTTCTAAAATTTTTCAAATCACTTCAATATTACTCATGTGTAAGAACATTAAAAAGTACATGATAGAAAGTTAATGAACATGGCTCATGCACCCTTCAATTGATTTCCTTTTCACAAAAACCATTTAGCTCCTCATTTATTCCCATTTACTGCCATTACTTTATGCAGCAATGTATCAAGATTTGGCATCTCATTAATGTTTTGAACTAGTAATAAGCAAAGAGGTCATTTTGACAGTCTGTTCTAATAAATTTATTCATCAAATACTCCCTTTCATTCCATAAAATATGTAATATTTTTTTTATATTATTTAATATTTATTTTAAAAAATTTCGTTATTTGTCTTAACAACATAAGAAAATTATGTTACTGACTCAGGGTTGAAGTACATAACTTAAGCTATCATTAGTATTTCATGACAATTTTATAAAAAATGATGTTTGATCATAACATAAGTCAAAGTTTGCATCGTCATGTATTGAAAGTCAAACCGTTGCATACTCCCTTCGTCCCATTCAAATCGCGACGGTTTGACCCGACACGATAATTTATATGTGTGTTGAATTAATAAGGAATGATAATTTTTTACTTGTGAATACGTGAGATAAAGGAGTGAGGAGGAATATTTTGATTTTTTATATGAAAAAAATTATTAAATATAAAAATCTAATAATTTGAATGGGATATCCAAAAAAAGTGTTGTAATTCGAATAGGACGAAGAAAATATTTTATGGGATATACTAGAAAAGTAGAAGAACCTAGTAATAAATAACAGACCCAAAACATTGAGTATAAAGAAATCAAAACTTACAGTTTGGACACATCAATTGATATTCATAATATCATTAAAGCTAATATAAATTAATTTTATTTATGAGTAAATAAATCTACTATTTTCATGATTTGGGTTGTCACTAGACTTGTGTGTAATCTCAAACTGTGGGACCCCAATGGGCCATCCCCTTCACCCTCTATATATAAACTCCCCTTCCCTCCAAGTCACTGTCTTCCTTCCTCTCACATGTTCAGTCCACACTCAAAGTCACGAAACACTGAAAATAGAGCGATAAATTTGAGCGAGCGTTTTTCGATCAAGAGCAATGGAGGAGGATTCCGCGATCATCTTCGCAATCCTGAAAGAGGAAGCCGAACTCAACGGCGAAATAATCCTCGACGACAACAATGACAATAACGATGACCAATCGGGATGGCAAACCGTGCCGTCCTCCAAGCGAAAACAGAAAAATCTGTCGTCGATCGAGATTGATCGTCTCCGTGCCAATGGTGGATCCGTTGTCGTCGTAGACGGCGAGGACTCCTCGCGGTCAGTGGATAAGGAGGCGAGGGAGCAGCGCAGGAGGATCATCGAGGCTCAGAGAGCAGCGCTGGAAGCTGCCAGCCTGAGCTCGAGATCTGGTCCGTCCAGCGATAGTCGTGGATATTCCAGCGATGTTGACGAGTCGAGTGAAGCTGTTAAGGTTTCGAATGCTGGTGATGAGGTTGCGAAAAGGAAGAAGTATAAGAAGAAGAAGCCCAAGGTGACCGTCACTCAGGCTGCTGCCAGGATCGATGCTGATAACCTAATCGCTTTCTTCACCAGCATTTCTGTCAGTTTTTTTTTTCTTTCCGATCATTAGAATTAATTTTTCACTTGATTCGTGAGTTTTGTATCGAGTCATTTGAAATTATATTGATGAGTAATTTGAGTTCTTTTTAATTTGTGATTATTTGTGTTTCAAGGCTGAGTTTGAAGGGCAAGACGAGGCTCAATTGAACCGATTCGCGGAGTACTTTGAGCGTGTATTTGGTGCAGTGAGTTCGTCTCTGTTTCGGTGGGCAAAGACGTTGAAGGAATCGAAGGTGGAACAGATGATCGATGTGAGTATCTCTTCTTTCTTTCTTTTGGGAGAAATAAATGGTAACAGGGGATTTTTGTTGCATGAAGAGAAGATACACTTCCAAAAACAGAGCAGGTGGATTTTGTGATCTTTTAGTAGAATGAAGATACCAAAAGGAAAAAGTGATCAGAAAATAAGCAAACAAAGTACTAACAAACGCCAGCATAGAAAAATGAAACAGCAAAATCAGTTTTCTGCTTTTGAATCAGCCATCCTTAGAATGAAGAATGCCGCTGGTGTACTGTGTACGTTATTGATGAGGGAGTGCCTCGTCTAAAAGGCACTGAAAACTTTTACTAGTAACTGAAATTAAGTATAGTTTGGGGGAAAAGAGGCAAAGGAAGTCACGTTTTCCTTCATCATACACGTTTATACAGTTTTCACAAATGTTGAAGTAACTGAACTTTGCGAAGTATGAAGCTTCACAATTTCTCTTAGGCATTGTGAGTTACATCGGTTGCATAGTATAAGGAACTAAAAACACACAACTCACATGTTCCAGATATGAAGAGAGTTTGAGAAAAATAAGATATACACAATCTTATTCTGCTATAAATATATAGAAAGATCCTTTCTCAAATATGAGAAATCAAAACATATCTTATGGCCTCTATTGTTTGGTTCTATTTAGCATCACATAAGCATGACTACTGCCAGTAAGTAGATTCAAAGAGGCTTACAAACAAACTAAGGGCAGACATCACAACAATTATATTTTGGAAAACCAAATCTACAATAAACTCTAGGGAAAAGAAACAGATTCTTGACAGTGCTCGATAAAGCATATTGTAACAGTGACAAACTGAAAACACTTCCATTATATATTTGGAATATCACACACATAAAGCAGAGCTCCATAAACAATAACAGTTACATAAAGAACAGACATGTATAGGTTCCTTCTTTAACTCATGTCTACTATCGAAGTACAAGAGTGACAAATCGAGGATAACTAAATGAAACTCCTGCAAATCCCACGGCATTAAAATGTAACGCATAAACAGTTTCAGCTCACTGATTAGAAATCATGAATACTTTAGGACCATACGTAATGGCTAATTAAACGTTATTCCATATATCAGATGCCTCTGGAAGAAGTACCAGAGCCCATTTGTAAGGCAACTGCTCAATGGCTCGGCCAAAAATCTGTCGACGCTCTTGCCTCCTTTGTCTTGAATACATGGGATGCCATTCTAGTTGAGCTTGCAATCCAGAATCAGAAGCCTGTCAGGAACTCCGGGCCGATGGCACAACCTGCAACATCCAAGTCTCAGGTACACTTCACACCATATCTTGCAAACTAACTTTCTTATACTGCTCTTTATCCCCAAAAAAAAAAAAAAAAAACTTTCTTATATTGCTAGTTTTAATATTGAAACACGTATCCAGTACATTCTGTATTTGGCTGACTCGGCCAACTCTTGATGGTCTTCATATGATCGGGATTCAAGTTCCCTTTTTTGAATGCGATGGCTGATGATTGGTGAAGCTAAGCTTTACTAGTTTTCTTGTTTAGAACACTCCCCACTTGTAATCATCAGAGTCATCCATCTAACTGCGCCTGAGAAGCTTTAGTGGTTGTAGTCTATATACTGCACACTCAGGAAGAGACCTTATGAGAGATAAACACAAGATAATGAGAATAATTTAAGAGCTTACAAACAGAAAAAACAAGTCATAGTATAAATGCTTCTACAAGAAAGAATGACATCCTTCTGAAGCTATTCCCCTACAGCACAGAGCAAATCACCTTTTGATAGCTGCACTCGTATCTTTTTATATACATCCGTCCAGCTTTCATGGATAGAAGTATATAAACCCTTTTACAACGGCGAGCACCAACTTCCCTACTCCAATCTTTTCCCTTCTTTTTCTAAAATATTGTGCTACCACGGCGTTCTTGCTCGTGGATGCAATGAGCACTCTGTTGAAGGCCAAAGCTACTGGGAGGTCACAGTTTTTGAAGGAGGCGATGACTACCTTACCAGAAGATAAAAACTTTAGTCATAGCCCCTCAACATCCAGGCAATAAGCTAACAAGGCGGACAGTGATCTGACTTCGAGTAGGTGGTTCAGAAGCAGAAAACCACTAGAGTGGCTAGACGTCTATAAAACGGCCAGACCACAACCACTTTAGTCATCCTGCACTGAAAAAAAAAAAAACCAAAACTAGCTATGGACTCATATGAGGCTACATCAGAATCTTGAGGTGGTGCCAAGTACAAATCGACAAACTGGGGATCAAAGCGCACCTACACAAAATCCAGCAATCTTAAACTTCCATACCTGCAAAACCAGTCGTGATCTCCTCAAGTCCACAATCCACAATCTCTGAAGAATTCAAAGCAGGAAAAGGTGCAATATGATGCCTGACATGCTCCAAAACTACCAAACCTGATTTGAACCGGCATCCTGAAAGTACAAAAACATTAAAAATAATTTCTCAGAGGTAGCTGTTACTGCTGAGGCAAAAGGAGGAAACCGGGGGAGAAGAAAAAGAAATAGAAGAATTATGAGAAAGATCGTTTTGGGAAACCAATATTTTAATTAACATGTTTAGAAACTCGGGAATCACCACAATTATCACTCCAAAATGGACAGAAACACAAAACTCTCATTGAATCATCGACTCTGTCTTTCGTAAGTGCAAAGTTTTTCAATAAGCAACTGCGGAGAAACAAGAAGAGGACACAAAACCGAGAGTAAGGCTTGATAATGCAGCCAGCCTGATCGTGGGAGGAGATCCCCTATGCAAGTGCCATCCTCTGATTGTTCCTGAGGTTTCCTGACTCGGGACCCATACTGAACCATTTTTCGAGAACCGGAATGGTTCGCCAACGCACAACGAAATGATGAATCATGCTCTCAGATTGTATCATTGGAATGCACAATTAGCCTTGAGGTTAACATGAAATGTGCAAAATTAAAACCCTTACTCGTAGGTATCGACAAGGAGACAACAGTGCTTATTTTCCAGATTGCTTCAACATGAAGATGTGCATCAACCATGGCGCTTCAACGAAAATCTCAACTTGAAGGCAAGAACCAAGATGAGATCACTTATTCAAGTCTTGTATCGGCAAGTCGTAAATATTCCAACCATGATGTCGCTCACAATACCCTTATTATGACTCGAGAGCAAATGATCTCCGAGAGAATAATGGTGCATTTGTAATGAGAGATGCACCAATTTTGTCATGCAATAGGGACAATTGCGACTACTTGTTTTATGTTTTACCTCGATTGTTTGTCCTATCATGTATTTGAGAAACCGTGATTGCTCAAGCATTTTGGGAATGACCTTGTTGTTATATGCATATGAATTCATATATTAATGCATGGTTCCAAGACATATTCATATAATGGATGTTGCTTATCGCATTCATCAATGTAAGGATCACAAAGAGGATGAATCATTTAGCATTTATGAGTTGCTTCCATCGTATAATTGGAAAGCAAGTGCACAAGCTAGAGAAAATCTTCTTACAAACTAGAACTATTCTTATTATGTTATGCTTAACGAATTATGTTACATACTAAGCGAGAAGATGTATTTGAGGTAACTTATACGGAATCATTTATAACTAATCATCTTAAAATAGATGCACTTCTTGGTATGCAACAACGTGAATCATTAGGAACACAAATCTATTATTCGCAGAACACAATTTACTCTTTTTTAGAGAAAGGTCCATCCGTTTCTTGGTATCACAAAAGTCAAATTTTATACCATGCTTATAAGTTGGTCTCGCCATGAAGCTCATTTCCATTGATGTTATAAAATGATTTTGCCGCAAGTTTCTTATTTTCGAACATAAGTTGCAAGAGTTAGATGACATGTTGTTGCATGACTTGAAAATGGTTTTCTAAAAAGAAATACTAGTGAATACTAAAGTTTTCAATTGTTTAATGTAATACAAAACAATTCCTATGGAATAGTTTTCTCTTGATCCTTAGTTACAACTCCGGTATGAGAATCGAAGAATCATTTCACAATCTCTCAAGTTGGATTTGTTAGAGTGTGTACACCTTTATATGGTAGCAACTCTGATATGCGCACCGAAGAATCATTTTCTCAATCTCTCAAGGTGGAAGTGCTTGGGAGTGTAATTTTATAGCGGACTATGAAAATGATTGGGCCACAGTTCCCTCATCAACAGCATGCATTCTTCAGTCTTCTCCACTTATTACTTCAACTATATATCTCTATCTTGTCTTTCTTCTTCATTTGTAACTTTTCAACTTAATTTCTTTTTTCTATAATCATTATCCTAAAATTTCATCGATCAAACAAAGAACTACATGTACGTTTCTTTCCTAATAAAGAGGAGAGAAGGGATGTAGATGTCAAAGGATGAAACAAACAATGATTATAAAGAGTAATGTATATTCGGTCCTAGAATCTAATTACCAGATTTTCGTATATTCTATACTACCAATTTCGCCCACAATATTAGACATCCATCATTTCCAAGGTTAACTTTTATTCTAGAAATTCATATATCTATACTAGAGATTCGCATTTCATTCGTTAATAGATACTTATCGTTCTTATTATCGATTTAAAAGATCTATACAAAACCATATTCCTTTCTATGGATGTGGCAAATCAAATCTCTATTGAGTTCAAAACCACATTCAATGGATGTGGCTTGGCGGTGGCACTACGAAGAAGGCTTTTCATTAACATCTTATCTTCACTGAAACAAGGTTGAAATACATACAACATAATGATTGACAAATATAACGTGAATCGATCCCCTACCGAGTCTATGTATCGGCTCAAGAAAAAGGGTTAACAATCTAGCTTAGAACCTAGTAGACGATTAGCCATAAGTTTCTTATTTTGGAAAATAAGTTTGGCAAGTTAGCAGCAAGTTGTTGCAGGTACCGAAAATGATTTTCCAAAACGGAACAATAGTCTTTAAAAAGGTCGTCAATAATTACATGTCCAGAAGTTAAACCATTAAATTCGACTCTTTGATTTTTCCAGAAAGATGAATTAGATTGTCTATAGATATTGCACGTGATAACCACGTGTATATATATAATCAAGAAGAAACAATGCACGAACCAAAGAAAGCAACCATGAACGCAAAATGTGTACGTTCGAATTAAATGGGTGCAATATATTAAAGAGGAGGGTCAGCTTAGGAAAACATGCAAGATTACTTTCCTATGAAGGAGAAAGGAAAATTATAGGTGGAAAATCCTACAAAGATATTAAATATATAGTCCTAGGTTTTGATTAAATGGTTTCCATGGATCTTACGCATCAACCCTACCTATTGACCCAAAATATTAGACGACGTGAATATACTGATGGTCGATTGTTGTACAAAAAACTATCATATATCTATGCTAGAGATCAACAAAACATTCACTAATTATGGTTTTGTACTTCGGCCATCGAATGATATTTATTGGTTTTTCTCAACTCTTTGAAGAGTTTTTATACAGTTTGAGTATATCATTGCCATTTCTTTTCATCAAATGCAGAGAATTAGACTACTTCCTTCTACTTTTATATAGATTTAAATAGAGATCATAGGTATAATTTTTATTTATCATATTGGTTAAGTGAATCTCTGTTGAGTTTGGAGCCACAGGTAGCGATGCTCTTTGTCATGGCATCAGCATTACGGAGAAAGCCTGAATTGCTTATCAACCTCCTGCCTTCACTGAAAGAAGGACTGAAGTACATAGAACATGATAAGCTTTCTCTGACCATATGGGTGATAGCACAGGTATGATAGGGATTAAATGAAAGATTTTCTTTCAAAAATTTGTTTCATCGAGTATTAAGGATGAAATTTTGTTCTGTAGGCTTCAGAGGAAGACATGGTTGTAGGCTTGTATATATGGATACAAGTCCTCTTGCCCATGTTGAGCGGGAAATCTTGCAACCCGAAGTCAAGGGACTTGATATTGCAGCTGGTTGAAAGGTGTGGAAATCGATATTACACAATTTGTTTCTATTTACATCAATTTTTCCCTTTTTTGTTCAGTTTATATCTCATTGTCTGGCTCTTGAAATACAGAACAATATCATCTCCTAAAGCTCGACAGACATTAGTGGGAGGAGCTGTTAGAAAGGGAGAACGCATCATCCCTCCACAAGCCTTTGACATACTTATGAGACTAACCTTTCCTTCACTTTCTACACGAATTAAGGTATGAGACTAAATAACCATATTCCGATGGTTTACTTCTTTTTACCTTGGACTCCTTAGCCCTAGGCATTCATTATTTTCTGCACTATCATCAGAGGCAACATTTTTCAAAAAAGCATAGTTTTTGAGTTTTCTCTTTTCGATTTCAGGCAACTGAGAGATTTGAAGCTGCATATCCTATTTTAAAAGAGGTGGCTCTTGCTGGCACTCCTAGAACCAAAGCTATGAAGCATGTCTCAACACAAGTCTTGACCTTTGCTATCAAAGCTGTGGGAGAAGGTGGGATCGATATCCATCCAATATGCATTAGTCATATTTTCTTGGTTTGAATCGAATTCAGGCCTTGCCTACTTTTCGCATCACATCTCTGGTAGTAGCTTCACACTTCTTTTCTCAAGAATGATATCGCAACAAAAAATAATAAATAAATAAATAAATAAATAAATAAATCATGCAGGTATACCAGGACTGACGCAGGAAGCAAGTGATGTTCTCATTTGGTGTTTGAATCAAGAACCATACTGCTATAAGGAATGGGTTAGTATTTAGACCATTATTAAAAGCTTTTCACTTGAATCCTGAGATTTTCCCCTTCTCACCCGATAGAATTTTTGAAACAGGACAATCTGTATCCTGGAAACATCCAAGCAAGTTCAGCTATTCTGAAAAAGATATCTGATGAGTGCAAGGAGCAGCCCACTAAGTATACAGATGACCTGGACAAACTGATGGTGATGCTGAATAGATTCAGAAAGAAGGTAACAAGTACTTAGTCCTAATCAGTTCTCAGATAGATAGCTCTCAGATGTTTTCAATCGCTAAATCTTATTTATTTATTTACCCCTTTTCATGACATCACAGAACAAAGAAGCACTGACTAGAAAGGAATATGCTGACAAAATCTCATACTTCAATGAGGCGGACAAACATTGCAAGGATATACAAAAGCAACTGTCAAGAAGCAGTGGTTGCCTGAAGGCTACAGTGGCTATCTCTGTTGCATCAGTCGTGGCTGTCACTGCATGGTCTCACACTACGAAGGTCGTGGACATGAAGGAAGCGTTTGAGAAGCTCAGTCAGCTTTGGTTCTAAACCAAAGTTGTCCTGAACAAGCTAGACAAGTGTCATATATCTAACTATGGAAGCAAGCAGAGGTAACGAGGATATTTATCTCGTGCATTGGACTTCCTTAATTATATTAGCAATAAGCCAAAGTATGTGGGCGGTGAACTTCTAATTTCTCAGTACTTGTTATTTAGCAGAACTCGGTCCAGTTTGGACCCTGTGTCAAAACTTTCTATGAATGAAACAGAATAAGGGATTTATCTATAGATCTGTGTGGCCACGTTAATTGGGATGAAGAATTGCTAGACTATGCACACATATCTAGAAATCCAGCATTCATTTCGAACTCTACAATGCTCAACATAGAAACACCATTAGGCAGCAAAAGCCACAACAAAAAGGAAAATCAGCGATCAAATAAGCGCAGAAGAAACAATAAATTGAACGCTGAAACGAACTTCCGATCACTAACCTCGACCGTCCAGCGAAAACTCCCGATTCTCTCCGCCTATTCCGCCATTCTTCCTCCCTTGACAGTGCCACCTTCAACTTCCCAATGTACACGAAACCGCTGTTATATCTCTCAAGCACTTGACAAGGGGATTCTTCCTGAATATCGGCGGCCAAACCCTTTCTGTGGACCTTGTAGACTCGGGTGGAAGTTTCTAGGGAAGACGAAGTCGTCGGTGACGAGGAGGCATTCGAGAAGTAGGATCTCGTCAGGCTTGGCTCTCTCCATAGATGCGAGAAACCCTGATGGCCGCGGCGAGGGCTACGGAGGAGAACGGGATCGGATCTGGCCTTGCGGTTGAGCAAGCCGGGGGTTGATTGAGCAGTTTAGGTCATGGTGCAATATGTTGGAATTCGGAAAGGCCATTTGTATTTTGTTCTTGAAATCCGACATTGATTCAAGTGATAACAGTTCAATTTAACAAATCTCATATGGAAAAACACCATTACCGATATGAACAAACATCATTAAATGCTCCGATGATCGTGACAATTGTATCTCATTCTTTGACTATGTTAACAATACAAAATCCCTAAAATCCGAGACTTGGTCTAAAAACATCAACAATGGATATCTACATTCAGCCTGTGATCTTGAACATTTCTCCCAATAATTCATAGTTGTTGAAACAATATAAAATATATTGTACAATCAACAACTCAAACATATTTTCAATTCTAATTGGACATGAAAATCATGTCTCAAAATACTCAAACCACATGTTCCCCAGCGACAAGAAAGAAAAAATAGAATTGCTTATACATGTGAAAAATCCGCATCACAATAGCTTAGCCTAGATATGGATCCAATTAGTAAACGTAAATTACAGGTCCACTTTGAATATTGAACTCCATCATTCGGCTCTCCCACATCCCGCGAATTGGCCAGGTTGAATGGTAACAATTCACAACTATAACCTAGGCATTCCATGAACCTCAAGGAACTACTGGAGGAAGCGCACATCACTATGCAACTACCGGCTAACTCCCTCAGGGTACTCCCCTGGAATTCCGCGCCAGGAATTCACTTGGACCCTCGCTTCTATCTTACATTATATACAGTCCGACCAGCATAACGCTACACTAAATCACTGCCACCATCACCACCGAGGGAATCGCCTTCTTGTGAGGGACTTTTGTTCATCACGAACCTAAAGTTGTCGCCTTCTTCTATCTCCCATTGTTTTTTAAGCTCCTGAATCGCTCTTGATGCAGCCCTAGCAACTGCTGGATTGCTATCTTCTGACAGTCTCTGCATGGTATAAAAGATCACAATTTAAAAAGTGGGAATGAACATAAACAACTTCTTATACGATGAAAATATGACTCGTATTTTCTTTTAAAAAAAAGGTACTCGCATATCCTATCTATTACTCTCGAGACATCAACCTCCAACTACAAGATGTGGATTGAGTAGACCAACAATGACATAGCAAACTTATTTATTTAAACCATTCGCAGCAGTTTCTCTATTTCTATCCCTATAATACAGTACAACAGTGTCATATTTTTTATATAGGAATCCAGTTTTTGACTCCGTCATCTAATAGATTCCCTATATCAATTCTCTTTATAGATTTTCATATTTTTCATATATTAAAATTAATAAATCTGAAGTTAACATATTCTATAGTATTATAATATTTTTTCAATTTTAAAAATTATTTTATTTTATTTTATTTCAGCTAAAATAAATTAATTTTTTAATATTTATACTTTTTTGTATTTTATAAGCTATCTTTTATCACAAAAATATTACTTTTGTATTATTTTAATGGTATAAAAAATTTCAGAAATGTAATTTTGGTTCCCCAAATATAGGGAGAAATATAACGTATAGGGAGTCATATAGGGATAGGAATAGAGAATCTGTTGCGTAACCTATTTTTTTACAGATTCCCTATATATAGGGATAAAGATCCATATAGGTATACTGCTGTGAGTGCTTTTAGGGTAAAGTTGCAACATCACTATCTTAATAGAGTGAGAGAGCAAAGAACCTGTAAAGCCCCCATGCCTGCATTTCCAAGAGTCCACATGGATGGTGCTGATGC
>JAOVYX010017329.1:0-22486 GCA_035668315.1 Drosera spatulata
CTATCTTTTATCTTACCCCTTCCTTAGGATAGAAATTACTTCAAGTTGTGTTAAGGTTGACATTCTCTGTTCCCTGTGGGATCGTCCCTGGTTCCATATCTACATTAGTATTTATAGCGGGGTAAAAACAAATTGGCATGTCTTACGACGAACGTGGAAGACGCCATAATTATACCCTTGGCTGGTCTTCGCATCGGTTTCTTTTCTTCAGACGTCGTGTTTTTTTTTCTTCAGGCGCTCTGTTTCGTTTTGAACTGACACTCTGTTTTGGGATTCCGACAAGGTGCCGAATTTCGGCGACGTCTCCAGCGAGGTGGCCATATTCTGACGAGGTCTCCGACAAGGTGGTTAGATTCCGACGACGCCTCCAACGAGGTGCTCAGATTTCAACAACGTTTTCGGTGAGGTGGTGGTGATGATGGAAGTTGGGGTGGATGTGTGGATGGGTATGTGATGAAAAAGAAGTGGAGTTTGAATATGTTATTTCAAATTTTGTATGTTTCGGGAATTATATTTCCCTGTGTAGTTTTTTGGAATTATTTTCATCCATGTGTAGTTTTGGATAAATCATTCTAAATTGTATTTTATTTGTTAGTGCAAGGATGTTTACTAAATGTTTAGTTTCATATGTTATTGGATTATTGCATTGTGTTGCTGCCACATGAAATTTTGAATTCTCAATCTTTATGGTTTGAAAATGATATAGGAATTAGTTCTTCCACATTGGTTGTTATTTTGTTAATGCAAGGATGTTTACTAAATATTACGAAGTTATGTAATTTAAATATGTAACATTGTTTAAAATAATAGTTAGTTAATTATAATTTAGGAAACAATTAGAAATATTGACAGTTAGTTGAGATTAGTTTCATACGTTATTGGATTAGTGCATCGTGTTGCTGCCACATGAAATTCTGAATTCTCAATCTTTATGGTTTGAAAATGATATAGGTATTAGTTCCCCTCACATTGTATGTTATTTTATTAGTGTAAGGATATTTATTAAATAATAGGTTACATTGTTTAAAATAATAGTTAGTTAATACTAATTTAGGAAATAATTAAAAATATTAACAGTTAGTTGAGAGTAGTTTCTTATGTAATTGAATTAGTACATCGTATTGTTGCCACATGCAATTTTGAATTCTCAATTTTTATGGTTTGAAAATGATATAGGTATGGCATTTCAACAATTCTCAATTTTTTGTTATTGGGATACACGATGTACGAAAATCAACAGTGAATATCAGTTTCAAGGGGAGCAGAAAGTCCTTCTGAATTTCACACTGGCTGGGGATTGGCAAATTATGCAAGGGACATCTGTGATAAAGCTGGTGTGGGCTGGGAACCTTCCCAAATCAACATTTGGGTTAAACTGTCTCAAACTCCGGGCACGTCACATATGTCACAGCTCAAGGATGATGTGTTTTTGCAAACACCACATACTTGAAAACGCCCAATGTTGTTATGCGATGTGGTACGTGAAGCGCAATGTTCCTGACGTCCCAACACATTCAGCTTTTTCAGTACATTCTCATTAATCTGTTCCATCAGAGTCTCAACCATCTATTCCCTTGGAAGCGGGTGGCGATGAGGACGATGATGATCTTGCTTTTGACCTTTCTATCATCCCTGCTCATGTAGCATCGAAAGGGAATGCTTGGATACAATACAGCGGGAATGAATGTTTGTCGAACTTTGATGATGACGTGGATAGCGAAGACGAGGCTGATGCCCAAGGAGACCATGAAGCAATGGAAGATGCAAATGTCGATGAGTCTACTAGTTCTGACAGTGAGGATGGCAATGATGATGAGGATCACATGCAAGCTGAAGATGGTAAGGGTGAGGATGATGATGATGATGACGATCGTGTACAAGCTGATGACCATGATAACATTGTTGTTGATGCTCCAACTCTAGGATGGAGTCCTTCGGTTTCAATGTACACCGATGTGAGTTGGATACCAGAAGCAGTCAACGATCGTGGTGATACGATTGTTGCCCTATTTCATTCTGACCTTAGGGAGGGAATGGAGTTTGATTGTAAGAAGAATTGCTTACACCATATATGTAACGCCCTGAGTTCCACGTCATGGGACACATGGCATTATGCCGTCACGAACCCAGTCCGTGACAAGGCTAAACAACCAAACGGGTTTAGAGGCTTCAATCCATCATGTTTGACAAACACATGTTCTTTTCTTACAACAATGCGGAAGCAAATATTTTACATCGTCCAATAGCATGACTAGTATACTTCATATATTACATATCCATATTCCCATGAGTTCATTACATCATTCCAAAACACAGAAAGTGACTGACATTGCCATGGTCATCCTGTAACTTACCTGCAAACAGAATACATAACCCCTGAGTATAAAACTCAGTAACCTAGAGTATATGTCTCATATTTGCAGGGTACTCCCCCGACTATGGCGAATCGATGAGCACCGGTAAAACAGATTTGTATTTAGTAGAAAATAGGTGCGCTATATTATGCACACATGTTTGTATGATTTCACATCTCTTGAGTTCATTATTATTATTATGGGCTTATGACTCGAGATACTCCAACATACAGACTCTGAATACAAGGCTCGTCAGTCGTCAACCGGGCTACAAGAATTTGTCGATTGAAAGAGATAATAACTTACTTCCAACGGGATCTAGGTGCCTCTCATTGGAACAAATTTGAACCTCTCCGACAGAGAGTGACAAGTCATGTACTTCCAACGGGCTCTATGTGCCTCTCATTGGAAACCTTCCTAGCTAAGAGGATGGGAGCTGCCGAATGCTCCTTAGCTAGTTTCAGTTCACCCATGACGATGACCCAAGCAATTGGCAAGAGTTCAGTTTCAATGACTTTCACTCGACATTCGATAGATTTCAAGAAGGGACACAAAGTGCGACCTTTTTCCTCAATAGTTTCAGCAAAGGGAGATGATTGGCAGTGCCGAGTTCATTCCCCAGACTACATTCCGGAGAGCATGATAGAAGACTTGACAGACCATGTCCAGCTTTTATGTATGAATATACATTCTTTGTTAGTTCGCATTTCGTTTGTCCGTATCACCAAGCATGGTGATTCCCATCCCGTCCCATTACTCCTTTTGGTCTGTGTTATGATGATTTCATTTGATAATATTCATACATTGTAAAACCACCTTGCATATTTATATGAACATACTGTTTATTTGTAATGCATGGTTGTTGTATGTTTTGCTCGATTACAACCCCAACAGTTTCTTACATTTCAGAATAAACGAATTGAATAGAGTCTCGTCCTTGATTTGAGTGTTGTATGGACACATGCATCATTCTTAATATTCCCTAGACGTATATTTATGCCCAAATATGCAAAATAAGACCTTAAGGTTGACGTTTGAGGTCGATTTCGACCTCGGGAAAGCATATGTCGTAAGCTTGGCAAGGTCGCGGGCACGACTTGGATGGTCGCAGGCACGACAATTGTCGGGGGCATCAGTCGCGGGCGTGACAAGGCGTCGTGGGCGTGACTAAGCCCGTCGTGGGCGCAACTGCCCTGAAAAGCCCAAAACGCAGGAAATTCACATCAAACATTCGCGAAATCCTTTGACAATGACACCAACACATATATTTCATCCTCCATGCACATTCCACAGCTCAAACATGATTCAACAGCGTACGAATGGGAAACGAGCTCATGAACGAATATGAACATCTCGTATCGGGTTAGGTTACCTTGATCATGTTCGTTTTCTTTCGACTCGGCCTCGCTGCTGCCCTCCGTCCCCTGAGCGCATCCAACTCCTCACCACATTGTCCTCCTTAGTACGTTCCTACTCCTCGTCATCTCCATTTTCCTTGGCTCGTCCCAAGGGAATTGTGTGTTGATGGTGACGATGGTGCTCATGGCGGTTTGGTGGTGTTTGTGATTGTTTTGGTGTGGCTATGAGGGGAAGAACAAAGAGGAGAATCAAGGAGGAGAGGTGCACCTGGATGTGTTTTCTTGATGCAGATGGTGAAGAGTAGCTGATGATCTAGTGTGGGTGAAGGGCGCAGGCAGATATCATGGTAGGTGAGGCGTGCGCGTGGACGAAATCGATGCCGAAGCCATGTGCAGCAACATTTGTAGAGGAAATGGGGCTGTGGATTAATGTTTTAAATCCTCTCCCTCGTTTTGTTTTTGTTAGTCTATTTTTATCCGTATTTCGTTTTATTATTTACCAAAAACTATGCCTACAAGTAGACAAAATTATTTCTAACTTAATGACATTCGTTTGGCTGAAAATCACGAACGTTCCCAGGACCGTATTTCATTAGCCCAAATACGAATATTATAACGTTCTAACATTACACGCACGTTATATTTAATATGTACGTTTATTAAACACACTTGGCATAGTTATAACGTTATGTTTAACGTTACGTATTCGTTAAATTATTTGTAGGTTCGTAACGTTTCGTTATAACGTTGCACGTTTGATATCGTTATTCGTTATCGAATGTGTAATGTTACGTTTATCGTTATATATTTTCATACATTATTTAATATTCAAAAATGTATTTATTTAAAATATCGAAAAATTTCTGGGGTATTACAACATAGCAGATTCAGCCATCTGTCATGGTGTTGAATACCGTGCGTTGACGTCAAAGGGAGCGATAATTGATTTGAGGTACAAGCAGTGGAAGAATGATGAGCCACGTAGCTGTAAATGGTGTCTCAAAACCATGAAGTCAAAAGGTAGCAACAAATGAAGGATCAAAAAAATTGCCGGGGCTCACACTTGCAACACACAGAATTTTGGAGACGATCACGCGTAACTATCATCGCAGTTCGTTGCAGATCACATTCAGCACGTCGTAGCCGCAACATCTACTTGAAAAATGTCATCCGGACGATGATACAGGAGAATTACCATCGTACGATCAATTATAAGAAAGCATGGCTTGGCAAACAGAACGTTATTGTAGATCTTTTAAGGGATTGGGATAAGTCTTTCACGGTGCTTCCTAAGTTTTTTGATGCAGTGAAGGTAACCAACTCTGGTTCGGTGGTATTCTATCGTTGTACACCGATGAATATTCCAAATCTATTGTTACCCCATGATCAGCGTTGATGTTAGTTTCCTCAAAGGGAAGTACCATGGCACCATGTATATTGCAGTGGAATATGATGCTAATAATCAGCTCTTCCCCATTGCTTTTGCAGTGCAGGGAAAGGAGTCGGCTGAGACATGGTCTTGGTTCTTTGAAGGCCTTAGACAGGTTAGCCCAATTCTTGATTATAAGTTGAAGAATTGAATTGATAAGAAATACGTGTAACTCTTAATCATTTCAATATTAATATTGTGTAGGTGGTGGGCGATAAACCAGGCATTTGTATCATTTCTGATCGCCATGCTGGGTTTTTAAGGGTGATGGGCGAGTCGGAGCATTGGTCAGAACCCAATGCATGTCATCGTGTATGTGCTCGTCACTTTGTTTGCAATTTTCGTAAGCACATGAGTTCCAAAACCTGAGAAAACAGGTTTAAGACGCTTTGTTATGAGCGACAGATGACCAAGTGGGAAGCCGAGATGAACAAGATACAATAGGAGAGTCAAAAGGCATACGACTCGATAACTAATGCCTGTGATGTTGAGAAATGGTCGTTGGTTCATGACCGGGGGAGGGGATACGGTATCATGACAACCTACCAATCAAAGATGTTTAATTCTATCCTCAAGGATTATCGATCTGTCCCTATTACTGCACTGGTGCAGTTCACATTCTATCCCTCTAATTTCTATTTCACAGATTGAAGGATCGAGCCTGAGGCAGAAATCGTTTAGGGGTTGGTGGTGAGCCCTTTAGTTATACACCACTTCCAGAGTAAGAAGAGCAAGGCATACAGTCATGTTACCACTATGTTCCACCCCGATCCTGGGAGTTTCGAGGTAAACATTAGTGGTTTATGGAACGAAATAATCACCAAAGGTAACCACATTCACGAGGTCAACTTCTTGGAACACACCTGCACTTGTGGGAAATGGCAGCTTTATCACTATCCTTGCGGTTATGCCATGAAGTGTTGTATGCAATTTCATGTAGATTCAATTCCATACGTCGAAGATTGCTACAAGATGACCACTCATCTCAGCACTTGGACACCACAGTTCAGGGTTATTCATGATCCGAGTGCCTGACCACCCTACGAAGGTCCCATCATCATGCCTCGACCGAAAACAAAGAGGAATAGAGACAGACCGAGGACACATCGTATCCATAATGAGATGGATGTTCGACGTGCCCGGGGGGACATCCGTTGTAGTCAGTGTAAGCAAGTTGGGCATAACACACGCAGTTGTCCCAACAGAACCAGTAGTTCTAGTTCTTCATGGCCTAGGTGCAAAAACTGCCGGCAGTTGGGCCATAACCTTCAAAATTGCCCAAACGAAGCTCCTGTTCATCCGCCACCTTTTGTTCCACCTATTGAGGGCATGCATGGCCCCTTCCGAATAAGGTCGCCTAATAACTCTTGAGAAGGAACTTCAAGGCCCAGCATCACTCGTCACGGACCGATGGGGAGATTGTTCCATCATCTATTTTAGATTTATCTTTATTATTTCTGTTTTGAATGAATAAGGTTGCACTTCTTTGTTGAGACAACTTGATAACCCGTCTATCTATATTAGTTCTTCATCTCATTATATTTATTCTTATCATGTGATTATTTAATTAGATGTCACCGTGAATGAAGCTACCCAGGACACATCTTCGAGGCAACGGTAATAGTGCTCTAGCGCCATTGGAGGTGGAGGGCGAGATTATTAACGATGTTGACATGGCGGGTCCACTAGTCATACCCATAGGATAGTAGACATACCCATCGATCATTCGTTGATTACAGCATTAGTGGAGAGATGGAGACATGAGACACACATGTTCCATCTTCGATCTGGGGAAGCTACAATGACGCTAGAGGATGTAGCGTTATTGCTAGGTTTTTGTAGCTATGGGACGCCAATCATCGTTCCTACTAGAGGTGACTATTACGCCTTGTGTGGTCAGCTTCTAGGATTGACTCCTAGTGGCCGCCAGAGGTCACACTATACTATTTCCTAGCTTCGCACTCACTTCAGAGAGTTATCGACTGATGAGGACAAGCTGTCAGTTGTTAGATTTGCCAGAGCATACATTTTGTATTTGATCGGATCCCAGATCTTTCCAGATGGCACCGGGGGGGAGTTCCCACTCATGTGACTTCATATCCTTGATCGCTGAGGTGAGATCCCCAGCTATTCTTGGGGCTCTGTCATTTTTTCCTATTTATATAGGATGCTCTGTCGGTGTTCCGAGATGACTACATCTGAGGATGGCCACATCAGACCGAGGTTCGGTGGTTACGCTATTCTTCTATAGCTTTGGGCATGAGAAAGGATCCCAATGGTGAGACCGAGCGAGATTGCAGATCCACCTTCTTTTGCTGTTACTTTCCCTCTGGGTTACAGGTAAGTACTTAATGTTATTTTGATAAGAAATTTTATTTTCAATATTGTTATGGTTTTTTGATTCGGGTCGTTTTTTTTTTTTTTTCTTTTATTCATGTAAAGGTGGTCCGGCATTAAGGGTAAGCCCCTTATTCCCGATAGAGCTCCACTGTTAGATATTTTAGCTCATTGTTGGATCAGTATCCGGCGATCAAGTTTATTTGGGAGCCATATACTAAGGAGAGATTAGAGGACATGCTTGAGAACTTTGTGGATGAGAGAGACAGAGTAATTTGGTTTTCTCATGTTCCGCTCATCCACTTTACTATAGTCGAGTATTACGTGCCTTTTCGTATGGCACGACAGTTTCATTGGATCCAGATGATCCCACAGAGCCACAACATACATGATGAATTGCATGACGTCACCAGACGTGTGCATGGTAGGGATTTTGATTGGCTTCATCATCATCAGCACACATCGATCGTTGGAATGACGTAGAGCTTCATTTTGTGTTATGTTGTCACCAGACCGAGGGCGGAACTTCTTCGGCCCCAGGCTACCTTCTATGGTATTATCAGATCACTCGACAGCGTATAGATCCTCCCAAGATTCATCACACTGGTGTCATCAGAAGTCTGTTTTGTGCAGCTACTAGTATTCGTGATCTTATCTAGAGTTCATCGCACAGAGCAGATTCTCGAGAGCTTCAAGATATATTTTAGCAGATGAGAGATAGCACGTCGGAGGATGGGCTTGAGCATGATTTTGATGCAGAGGTTGGATCGTTAGATGATGAGCTAGCCCAGCGTACGGACAACGAGCAGGGCCATGCTGATCCTTCTGTTGATGACGGATATGATCATGCAAGAGTCTTCGACCAGCACTATCATCATAGAGTTGATCATGATCATGGCAAGGCTGATGATGAGGCCGCAGATCCTGACGATGTCGATGATGATAATGCAGATCCTGACGATGCTGGACATTTTGATGATTTATCTCCGAGGCATCGTGTACCACTAGATAGGTTCACTCCTTCTACTAGAGGTAGAGCCAGGGTTAGAGGAGGCAGACAAGGGCGAGGATGATATATTCAAGTTATACTGTACCATTCGATTTTCTTTTCGAGTTATCTGGACTTTCTACTCATATATTATGTAGTTCGAATTTTACAGTTTCTACTCTTTATTTTGTATCATATATTATGTAGTGTCGGAGTTTGATTTCACAGATTATGGCTTATGTATTATCGATCATGTACTTCAGTATGTTTTAGTTATAGTTTTCATTCTATTTATCGATCATGTATTATCGATCGTGTGTCATCTATACGTATCCCTATTGTTTTAGTTATAGTTTTTATTCTATTTATCGCTCATTCCCAAAAAGAATCATCAATGTATCATAAGTACATGATTTGTTTTTGTTTTTTTTTTTTTTTGCCAAACCAACATTTAAAAAATGCATCAATGGTCAAGATGAACACTTATAAATGAAACCTACATTTATCTTTCACTTTGTAATATGTTATCCGATATTATATATTAAGAACGTCTTATATTATATCTTATGTATTATCATTTCATACATCATCTCTACGTATCTCTATCGTTTTATTTATCGTTTTCATTCTATCTATCGAACAACTATATCTTAATGTTATCATGTACTCGAAACATAATCGAAGTCTTAGACTCAATAGCATTGGATGCTTTCACTAGCATGGGATTCTTTTACTAACATGAGATTCTTTTACTAGCATAGGATGCTTTCAGTAGCATGGGATTCTTTTACTAGCATTGGATGCTTTTACTAGCGTCTTTTATTAGGTTTTATGAGCTTTTATCATCCGTCATTAATTGGGATAACCTACCATTCATCTAACATTCAACCCTCAACAACTAACATTTAACATCTATCATTAAAGAGCTACCATTCATCTTCTGTCTTCTACAAAAGGTTTGGACTCATCCATCTCTACCGTCATCTCATCATTCATCAAACACTTGCTCAATACTCTTCCACCTTCCCAAATTTTTTCGTCAAACTCAATCCTCATTTTATAGAAATATGGGTTTCATCAAGATAGAGATTAAACTACACGTGGGAGGGACTCGGTTGTCCAATCTGATCACGGAAGAAATCTCATGGTTCGATGGACAACTAAGAATATTTGAGATGCATTTAGTGAAGCACTCTTACGTCCAATTAGTGGTCAAGATTCGAGCGGAGGATAACGCATTCAAAGTGAACTCCAAAATGAAAATCATATACACGAACGAGGATTCTCTCTGTCTGAATTACATTCAGATCGATTCTGAAAAAATTGGTTGTGTCTTCTTCGTTATTGTCATTCAATGGGTCAACCGACCGAACTTTATGCTATTCAGGACGATTACAAGAGAGTAAAGATATATCGAAGATCAAGATTCGAAAGAAAATTACCGATGTATGCCGTCCACGAATTGGGGAGCGGATTGTCATTCAATGGGTCAACCGATCGAACTTTATGCTATTCAGGACGATTACAAGAGAGCAAAGATGTATCGAAGATCAAGATTCGAAAGAAAAATTACCGATGTATGCCGTCCACGAATTGGGGAGCGGATTGAGGTGAAAATGGATATATAAGATTGAACAGAAATATCGGAGACGCATATGGTATGTGTGGCATCGTGCGATTAGGGCTTTATCCTAACATCTACTATATGTGACAGATTACTTCTTGTTGGAACAATGAAACAAACAGAAGAAGCACAAGTCCTTTTATATGATAACTGGGCATAGAAAATGTAATTTCATGTGCTTTTTATATGTACTTTTATTCTTTATAATAAGTCTTATGTGTACTATGTCACGGAGGATCATAAGTCCTTTCATGTCTGTGGTGTCATTTGTCTACAACCTTATGATAATGAACGTGGTCAAATTTATACTCAATGATTTATTAGTGGGATCTCCTATTTTCTTTTCCTTTTTTTCTTTTTTGGGTTACTGATCCATCTTGGCCGGGTTTATCGGTCTAGATGCTTAGCATGTGTTTAGTCTCTTTTCATAACTCTCTTTTGATCCATTGGTTCAAAAAGAGGATTGATGTTGGTGTTTCAAAAGCAATTTTTTGATGTTTGTAGTGGCTGTTTGTCATTGATTATTTCTTACTACCTCTCACCCATATTAATCATAATATTTTCCTAATCTAAAATAAATAATTTTTTTTGATAATCTTTGAACATAAGAAAAAATATCAAATCAATCTCATGGTATATCCATTATATTCTCTCACAAATGCTATAATAAATTCCATTATCATCAATAAAATATTTTTTCATCATCAAAAATCACACAAATTTAACATTCGCATAAATTCTCGTATCGGATCAAAATATTTTAATAAATATGGGATGGAGGGAGTATGTAGTAATACTCTCAGCATCCCAAATAAATTATGAAAAATCAACTTGACACAAAAATTAATGGGATAAATTTAAATAAAAAAAAAGAAGAAGATTGACCTATGTTTTACCCAAAAGACAAGATACCTACCTTTCTTTTAAAACAGAACAATTTAAGGTCCTCTATTTTATTTATTGGACACAAACATGACTATAATTGAAAAACATAACTCAAATAATTAAAAGAAAAATGAGTTAACTACCTCATTAGCCTTTTGTATATATATATAAAAGGAGTTTAAAGCTCATCACTTAAATTACTAACTTTTTTTCATTATTATTTAATCAAAAAATAATATGTATGGATCATAAATAAGTTAATTTAATTCTGCTCCTAGGGTTCTCCCAGGACCGCCGTTATTTTCTCTCCCTAAGTAGAGTCTTCACCAGTAGGGTGTTCATTGAGGTTTGGGATTCAATCAAAGTGTGAAAGCTGATATGGAGACCATCTCAGAGGGGAACGTGGAGGCTTGCATAGAGAAGCTGGGGAGAAAACTGAGATTAACAAACAGGGAGAAGGCGACAGTAAAGGTAGCGACAGATGAATGGGAACTCGACCAGGTAGAGGAGGAGCACTTGCTGATTGGTAAACTCCTTCTTCATAGGGAGATCTCGATCAACGTCATGCGAGCATCAGTTATCAAGATCTGAGCGGTGAAAGGAACGGTTAAGGGAAAGACGCTAGGATCCAACATCTTTGTATTTCGGCTCCGGGGTCCAAAGGATATGGAGAAGGTTTTGAACGGAGGGTCGTGGCACTACGAAAACAGCTTGCTAATATTGAGAGACTTTGAGCCGATGCTACACATCTCGGAGTACAACTTTGACTCCATCGCTCTATGGGTACATTGTGATAATTTACTCATGGGAGGAATGAAGGGTAGCGTGGTACGTGCAGTAGGGGAAAATGTGGGAAAGTCTCATCAGTCGAAACTGATACTCAAGGAACACTAAAAAAAACACTAGATTTGTGACAGAAACAGTCCATATTGTCGTAAGAATTACAACAAAAATAATCCATACTATCGCTAAATAAAGTTTAAAGATGTTACTTTCGTCGCAAATTAACGATGGCTGGCCTTGCTGTCGCAAATTGACGACAAATGAATGATTTCAGTCGCTAAAAGTAAATATACCCCCAGATCTATTTCCCTTTCTCTTCGACTTTCATCTAAATCCTCCAAAAACCAAATGCCATTGTCATCCACTCTTCGGACACCGACAAAATCCCCGTCGACCACCACTTCCCACCTCGCCCACATCCCCACGACCACCAATTCCGACCACCACCTTCCTCCCCACATCCCCACGATCCCCCACAGCATCCAGCTGACGAGGAACTCCGCCAGGGGAGTCACCAACCGTCGTCATCGCCAGGGTCGCCGTCGTCGTCTGGGGAGCCGCCAGTAGTCGTCGTCATCTAAACTACATTCGATTTTTGCAAAAAAAAAAAAAAAAATCCCAAAGTGAATTTCTAAACCTTAACATCTCAAATTATTTTTAATTAGTGTTTTGATTTAGTTAATGATGATTGTTGGGTGTTCGGGTGATGTATTGAGATTGTTTAGATGATTGGGTCGATTCAGAGGGATTGAGAGTGTGTCTCGATCCGGGATTGTATAGATATACTTTTTTTGTGTTTGTAGATAGTTTTTTTAATCTTACTGAATATTGTAGCTCGTTTGAGTTCTTGATATTATGTGAAACAAAATAAAAGTTTTTAGTTAGTTTGTTTAACTTTAGTGAAAGTGAGGAATTATTTGCTATAGAACTAAAATTTAGTACATGTAGCGATTTTTGATTAATGTATTTGACATGGATCATGTTTTAATGGATAGAAAGATGAAATCGGATTTGTCATGCTTTTATGATAGATCATGGATGTATGAACTGCTTGTCGATGGGTATTTGAACACTGTGCATGCTACAAATGTCAAAAAATCCGTGAACTTCGCCCTTGAGAACCAAATTTTCAATTATCCTGGACACTTGAGATGTCCTTGTGTGAAGTGCCATAATAGGATATATCAAACGGTGGATGAAGCGATAGTGCACTTATATGAGCGGGGGTTTGTGTCCAACTACTGGATATGGACGCAACAGGGCGAGGCTGAGAAAGGGGAAGCCTCAATAACGATGCGCTCAAATCTGTATGAGGATATGGTTATGGATGGGTTTGGGCCTGGTTTTTTTAGGGTTGTAGATCACGAGACGATGGAGGATTTTGATGACAATCCGCCGCATACTTCCAAGCCTTTCTTCAATATGTTGAGTGGTGCTAAGGAGCTCTTGTATCCTGGTTTCAGAGTGTCCCAATTGGAGGCTGTTTCCAAGTTATTGAACATCAAGTTTGAGTACAACATACCGTACAGGGTGACTGATGCCATTGCGACATTGTTGAAAGACATTTGTCCAGAAGACAATGTGATGACGGACACATTGTACTCCACTAACGGCTGATGAGAGACATCCGTCTTTCTGTTAAGAAGTTAGACGTATGCCCCAATGGTTGTATGCTGTTCTGCAAGGATGCAGAAAACTTGGAGATGTGTTCCAACTGTGGCGTACGAAGGTACAAGGACAAACTTTAGGGTAAGAAGCGTTGTGGTCATAAGGTGCTACGTTACTTCCCCATCACCGCGAGGTTACAACGTTTGTATGCAGACAAGAGCACAGCCGAGACGATGTCTTGGCACGCTAGTAACCAAAGCTTTGAGGACGTGATGTCACATCCCTCGGACAGTGAAGCTTGGAAATATTTGGATAAGGAGTTTTCTTGGTTCTCTGTTGAATCTGAAATGTTCTTTTGGGGCTATGCACCAATGGGTTTGCTCCTTTCAAAAAGTCCAGGACTGAGTACTCATGCTAGCCTATGATGTTGACTCCGTATAATCTTTCACCGAGACTATGCATGAAAACTCCATACATTATGCTTTCCATGACTATTCTAGGGCCGAAGAGTCCGAAGGGGAACCTGAATGTATACTTGTAGCCTTTGATCAAAGAGCGGACTCATCTATGGATGTTTAGTGAGGCCACTTATGATATTTACGTGGGGCAGACCTTTCAGATGAAGGCAGCGTTGTTATGGACAGTTAGTGATTTTTGCCTTATGGAATACTTTCTGGTTGGAGCACAGCTGGAAGATTGGCATGTCCTTATTATATGGAGCATACCAAATCCTTCACTCTGAAGAATGGTAGAAAACAGATATAGTTTGACTGTCATTGTCATTTTTTGCCTTATGAACATCCGTTTCGAGCAAATAGAAGCGGGTTCTCGAAGAATAGGGTTGATTATGATGACCCGATCCAATCTATGATGGTGATGAGATGCATGCTCGTGTGTTCTCTTTCAATCCCGATTACTTCCATGTCACTCACAATTGGAGCAAGAGCATTTTTTGACAATTGCCATATTGGCATAAGTTGCTAATTTGGTATAATCTTGATGTCATGCAGGTTGAGAAGAATGTGTTTGACAATCTATTTCACACCGTCATGGATGTAAAAGAAAAGACGAAAGACACGGTAGCGGCTATAAAAGATCTCAAATTGTATTACAAACATCCGAAGTTGGTGTTGAAAAGATTGAAAAATACGCGAGGCATCGAGGAAACGGTTATACCGGAGGCTCCTTATGTGTTGAAGAAGGAGACATGAAGGGTGTTGTGTGAATGGATCAGAATGCTGAAGTTTTCTGATGGATATGTATCCAATTTGAGGCATTGTGTTCGTGACAAGGAATGGTGTTTGAAGGATCTCAAAAGTCATGATTGTCATGTTTTCATAAAAAGATTGCTTTCGGTAGCTTTCAAGGAATTGTTGCAGCATCATGTGTGGAATACCTTCATCGAGTTGAGCTTATTCTTCAGAGATATGTGTTGTAACAGTATATGTCGCGAGGAGATGGAGTGATTGGAGATGCAGATCCCAGAGATTCAATACGAGTTGGAGAGGTTGTTTCCTCCAGCTTTTTTCAATTCTATGGAGCATTTGTCTTTACATTTTCCACATGTGGTAAAAATTGCTGGACCTGTGCATTATAGGTGGATGAATCCTTTCGAGAGCTATATCTAATTAAGCAGTATAAAATAATTTTTTCTCTATTAGAGGTTTTCTATACTAATAGTCATTCAAGGGTTTCAAATTATAAATGATATCTCTTTTTAGGTTTTTATTTCACTTGAAAGGTAAAATTGATAACAAGACACATGTTGAGGGCTCCATTTGCGAGGCATATCTTATAGAGGAGAAGAGAAATTTTTGCCAACATTACTTTGGGAAAAAGGTGGACACAAAGGCTCGAAATCCCCCGCACAACTATGATGCTTCAAATGAGCCTGCTGATCCTAATCTGCCAAGTGTGTTTCACAAGCATAGGGGATATGCCACGAGGAAGGGGAGAAAGGATACGCTAGCTGAGCAAGATCAAAAAGTCGCTCATATATTTGTTCTACGAAATTATGAGCAAATTGCTCTTTTTGAGAGGTGTGGAAACCAACAAGAATTTTATAGAATAATTTAATAAGATTTATCTCATATATCAAGTATTATAAATCATAAATTATTCGAGTTTGAATTTTTGAGAACGCGGTGTTTAAGATCCGTGCAAGAAGTTTAGAGCAGATTTAAAGATTTGTGGCCTTCGTGGCTTCAAAACTTTGTAAGCAGAATGAGCCTTTGAATTGTACTGCTGATTTATTATTAGTCCTTCTACAATTATTATTCTCATCATCTCCATTCCTTTCGAACGCAGGTCTTAAAAAATCCTGTTGATGACTTGGTTCATAGCCTTGGTACACGACCAGTTGTTCAAGTGTACAAGTATTCACAATACTACACCAACGGATTTTTGTTTGACACATACGACTATGGCTCAAAGAAAGCCACTATGAACTATGGAATATGTGTTAAAGGCAATGGAATTGATTATTATGGGATTTTGAGAGATATCGTGGTGTTGCAGTACGTGGGATGCAGACACTCGTATGGAACAATTCTTTTCAAGTGTGATTGGTTTGACTCCGACAGAGGCCTCGATGTACACAATAAATACAAGCTGGTTGAGAGTGACACGACGAAGAAGTATCGAAGGGAATATGATCCTTTCATATTGACCAATTAAGCTATTCAAGTATGCTATGCTCCATATCCTAGTCTCATCAAGACTCAAGATCATTGGTGGGCTGTATTTAGGATGAAGGCACGAGGAATAATTGATGCTCCCATTGAAAATGAAACTTTTCAAGAAGATACTTCTCATACAGGTGTCTCACTTGTCTCTGATGAAGATGAACTTGAAGATGACCCCGAGGATAAGAACTATGAAGATGATGAGGACGAGGATGAAAATGAGGATGAGGAGGCCGAGGAAGAGGATGAGGATGATGAGGACGTGGAAGAGCATGAGGATGACGAGGACATAGAAGAGGATGAGGATGAGGATGAGGATGAGGATGAGGATGAGGATGAGGATGAGAATGACGATGACGATGACGATGACGATGACGATGACGATGACGATGATAAGAGTAAAGACCTATACATATAACTTTCAGATATATAGTGAAAACCTATACATATAACTTCTCTGTTTTTGTTTGTGTTTCTATATAAATCTTTCATTCTATGTTCTAAATGTGTTGATTATAAGTTTCTATTTGTTTTATTTTTCACTTGTAGATGTCACGATGAGATTCTAGGAGGGGTAGGGGCGATTCTGATTATTCACAGAAGGCTATAGGTAAATTTAATAAGTTCTATTTTTTTTCTTTGATTTTTCGTTCATCTTTTAGATGTCAAAGATATGCAAATTTCTGAAATGTTCAACAATATTCTTTAAAAAAAATATAGGTAAGAGATCGATGATTCATCCCCCCTCCCCCCAGCAGAAGAGGCCATGGGAGAGGTAGGGGTGATTTTCACGAGATCAGACTCGATGAGGAGATTGAGGATGTTTATACAGAGGAGGCAATGCCTATGCCTAACTATCGACGAGTGCCACGCGATCGAGGGACCATCACCACACAGGAGCCTATTCCTAGAGAAGGGGTTGCTCGTCCATCGTTTGCTCCACCGGCACCTCCACGACGAGATTCGATGTCACCATCACCGATTCTTCCATCATCTGCTTCACCACCAGTGGCTTCGCCTTATACCTCATCATCCCCATCGGTAGCTGAGACTGATGATGAGTATGCTGGTGGATATCGTCTAGGGCTTACATTGGACCCCGATGGTGATCTTTGGTATGTATTTTTTTCATTCAATCTTTAATAATATTCCTATATTTACTTTAATATTCAATTTCTCTCAAATATATGATGCTCGGTTCTTTATGATTTTTTAGATTTCATGATAACTCTGAGGTATCCCATGCCACGGATTCGTTCGAGAGTTGTTATGCTGGCCCCTGAACATGCTAGCCCGACATCCCTAAATGGGCGAGGGATAAGATGTGGGGATATTTCAGGATAAAATCTAAAATCATAAAATTTACATCTATATATTTAGTTTTTATATAGTTTTAATTGTCGTCATTAACCATAATTGTTTATTAATTTTGTCTTTGGAGTTGCAGGAGTTGCACCGTTGGAAGAAAGAGCACACTGATCTCGTCATGGCCATATAGAGGGCAAAGATGATTGATCAAGTTCGTGACAGCGTCGCAAATTGAAGCGAGCTGTACAACAGGGGAAGAAGGTCTTCTGGTGCGATGACAAGACAGAGGAGGCTCTTAAGGTGCTATAGAAGTCGACAAAGTTTCAAGACCAATCTCAGCGTGTTCAAAAGAACAGAAACAAAACAGAGGTGAAGCATTCACATGGATCGATGTCTAAGGTCAATGTCGCCTTGAATATGGTAAATAACTTGTTTAATTAGGCAAATTCAATTGTGTATAAATTTATTTATTTAAATTTATCGTCGATTGGAATGAATGTTCACTCTGTGGTATCTTATTGATTATTCATGATCGTTTTGTCGTTAATTTACGACGGATTTTAAAACCGCCGTCGTTAAATCAATTAGCGACTAGGTTTTTTGGGATAGTCTGTTCCAATAACAAATCCGTCGTTAAACACTATTTACGACCGAATTTACGATGAAAATAACTGTCGCAAATGGACTGGATTTTTGTAGTGGAAGGGTCATAGGAATAAAGCCCAAGGTTGAAGATCGAAGTAGATCTAAAGCAGCCACGGCTACGAGGAGTGATATTACGAGTAGAAGGATAGTCCAACAGATGGGTCAGCTTGAAATATGAGCGTCTATCTAATTTCTATTTCAAAAGCGTGATGATCGGTCACGGAGTCCAGGAATGCAAGAAAAAGCCGACATGGATAGGAGACAAAGAACTTAGCCTGAAGGAAGACCTCCAATATGAGCCATGGTTACGAGCAAGCCCACCAAGAAGAGGCTTGGGAGAATTCACTGTTGTCTGCGAAGGCAACTAGTCATTCGAGGACAAAGATGAGGAACAGGGCTGGAGGCAGTCATCACCAGGGAAAGAAGCGAGCATGGCTAACCCAATGACACCGGCGTTTTTTATCGATCCGGGAGGAAGGATAGGTTCGAATTAGGAAATGAATCCCGTGGCAAAGAAAAGTGATAAATTCGCTAAATTAGTACAACGTATCTGGCAAAAATCTCGGCATAGAAGATAACAACGTGCAAATTAGCTGATAATCCGGGGTGATAATAGAAACTGACATGAGGACCCAAGATTCTGGGATAGGAGAGATAAGTGGGGGAAGCTGGATCGATGGAAGAGATACGGGCCACTGACATCAACCCAGTTCTAAGCCCAACTGTATTGGGCTACAACAAAGGGGAGGAGAATGGAGCCGACAATAATGGGCCTAGGAAGACATGAAAAAGGCTCAATAGAGATCCAACAGGGATGGATTGCATAGTGGTGTCACCCACCAAAGTAGGAACGAAGAGGATCCAGCTTCTTGCATCGAAGGGAACAACTAAAAGTGCCAAAATTATAACAGATGGAAACGCCACAAAACAGAATGGGGTTGTGGCTGATTCTGAGACGGCGTCCCTTGGGTTTTTCTCTTTGACAGTTCGAGTTCTTTCACAGTTCGGGTTTTTCTCTCGAAAATCAAGTTTGGTGCCAATGACTTCAAGAGAATAAAACAAAAAATATGGATGAACAACAGAATTGCACGGATTAGAGAGGGAAGAAAAGGGGCCTCATTTTACTCTGGGATGACTAGGTGAATGTAACCCTAAAATATATAACTAACAACCACATTGACGTGGTCATTCGAGAATCCAGTGTATGGCCGAAATGGAGATTCACCGGCTTTTATGACGAGCCACGGTCAGAAAATCGCCATTGTGCATAGACGGAACTACGGAGACTAGCATCGTCGTTGAACCTTCCATGCCTTTACTGTGGGGATTTTAATAAAATACTCGCTTATTCAGAAAAACAAGGTGGGAGAGCTTGAGACCAAAGACAGATAGATGACTTCAGAGATACATTAGAATTGAGTCGATTACATGATTTGGGGTTCATAGGGTCGTAATTTACTTGGTGTCATAAGTTAGAGGAAACCACTTGGCGCAGGAAAGACTTGATAGAGCGGTGGCCTATATTTTATCTTCATCCTCAATCGATCATCCACAACATCAAGTAGTTCCTTCATATAAGCACACATAAAAAAAACTAGTGACTTGTTTCAGGGTATGAACTGCACAATGAACATCTATCCTCCATGAGAATACCCTTATGACAGAGCCAGCCCTTTCTCCTTAATCTATTCTTTGCCATCAGCCATACAATGAATCCATGTCGAGAAAAAATACTCCCATGCCAAGCAAGCTTCCACCATGGAACAATATCATTCTGGAAGTTAAGCAAGGCATAAAGGTCTTTAACATTCCTATGTACATCAACGCCATCACACTTCAGATTGATCACATGCGTAGCCCTAATCAGACTCTTCCACTGCCATGAATCAGAGGTTTTAATCTCAATGTCCTCTAGTGCCCTACCCTTCATGTAAAACCCATCCACCCAACAAATCCACAATCTATCTTCTTTGTCTTCCAAACCCCAAAGCTGCTTAGCAAGAATAGTAAGATTCCAGTTTCTAAGGTGAAAGAAACAAAGACCTCCAGCTTTCTTAGGCACACATAAATCATCTGATTTATGTGATACATAATATATTGTTTAATATTTTAAAAATGATCGAATTAAAATCCTACGTTGTATCTTTGGTATTGTGTGTTTTCCGGACAGATATGATTGATCTCAAAACTTGTTAATTTTTGTTAAATTTTGGAAAAGTTCATTTTTGGGAAAAAAAAAATGAAATTAGGTATCGATGGCCCATCGGTACAAGAAGTGCATCTTTGGATAATTTTTAGTTTTTTAAACAACAAACTCAAAAGAAAGATTTGTACATATAAAACGCTACGTCATCCCATTTGTTGTTTCACAATAATTGATCAAAAGTTGTTTACAATGATTAATACTGTACTGCTTGAAACATGTTTGTTAAACAACAAACTAAGAAAAAAAATATGACATGCGTATATAAATCGTTACGTCATTCCATTTGTTGTTTTACAATAATTGATCAAAAGTTGTTTAAAATGATTAATATTGTCCTACTTGTAACGTGTTTCTTGAGAGAAGTTCCTTTCATTTCATTCCCACTCATCAAAACTATTGTCAACCATTACAATAACAAGTAAACACTAAAACATCCTATCTCAACCTATACAGTCATCGCTATATATCAAATTAAAATAACATCTTCAAAATTTTCTAGGCAAAGACATCAGGCTTCGAAACTTCATGCTTGAACACTCTTTGAGTTTCTTTTCCTCGAAATCTCATACACCAGTAGGGGGTTGAGCGTTGCTTGTAACGTGTTTGTTAAACAATAAATTATATACTCCCTCCGTTTCATGAAGGTTATGTCGTGTATTGATTGTTTAAAAAAGAAAAAGAAAAATAGAAAAAGCGGTGGCGGAACCCACCATTATAAAAAACAAAAGGAAAGAATCGTGAAGAAAGTGAAAGAACGGCGCAGAGGAAACCCAAAGAAGCTAGCAAATTCTAGAAAGTGGGACGGCACGAAGCTATCGCAAAAACAGACCGCGAAATTGCTCCTATAAATTACACAACAGAGGCAGAGGGAGTAGAGAGCCAGGCAACACAAAGCTATCGGGGTAGAAAATTTAGGGTAAATACGGGTTTGTGTTTGAGTTATCTAGTGACTAAAAGGTTATCTTGTTGTAATAAGATTCAGGGATTGCCCTAAATATTATATTATTATTTTTGGGTAGGTATGAGCTGTGAGTGTGACAAAAATTAGCGAGTAGAGGGATAAATTCTCTTGTACTAAAAGTTTGCCTGGATAGTGAAAATACTTGTCGGTTGTCCGTGGACGTAATCCCAGGAGCGGGTGGATCACGTAAATCTTTATGTCGTGGTGCCAATTTTATTTTCTACCATTTATCATAATTATTTTTTTAATGTTATTTGTACCAAGTCATGGGAGAGCCTACCTATTCCCAATAGGTTACAACACTTTGATTGTGCACACATGTCGATTTGAACTTTGACCCACCTCACGAAATGATCAAATGATTTTTTTGTAAAATTTTCGTGAAAAACTAATAATAATTCTTGTTATGTAGTACAACCTAGGTTAAAAAATTTTCATTTTCATGTCATCTAATGTTAAAACGAAGATACTAAAAATACGTATAAAATAATGCCAAAAGACTAAGTATTGTATCTTTTGTGGACGGAGGGAGTATATAACAGGTACATATAAAGTGCTACGATCCATACCTTTTTTAGACCACGTCAGCACATAAAAGTATTGAACCTTGTGATGTTTTGATAATGACAAACGCCGCTGCACTTATGTTTGCATAGTTGTTGATGTGCAGTTTGGTACCAAGAGGTTGATATCAAGAAAGAACTCAAAGGTAATTCAAGAAATGGATCTCAGAATAACAACCTCAAGGTTGCAACTCACAGGCAATGCACATGAGTTACAAGATAGGAGCTGCAGTAGTGTCATGTAGTGTCATGCGCATTGTAAACAAATTGGTACTTTTATTTAGTCAGTCGTAGTTGTGAGCACCTAGGGATTTGGATCTATCTTATTCTATTTTTATGATGAACCCCGTCTTTGAAAGAAATGGTTCTTGGTACCGTCACAGTCTTGTAACAGAATCCTTGATTTTCGAATAAACATTTAAAAGGATTTTTCTCAGAATATTTTCACTTGATATTTTCCACTGTTTCGAAATTCAAATCCTTTTAACAAAGGTTTATTTCTAAAATTATTTGTAACCTAGAGAGACTGTTGCCTCCAAGTTTCTTCAATTCCATGGAACATCTCCCTATCCATTTACCACATGAGGCAAAAATAGCTAGACCTGTTCATTACAGATGGATTTATGCATTTGAAAAGTAATGATTCATTTTATATGAAGGCGAATCCTCTGAGTTTTCCTGTCTGTAAGCATGACATGTGGACCTGTTCATTGTTGGAAGGTACCTATTCCATTTGAAGCAAAAGATTGGGAA
>JAOVYX010017330.1:0-22484 GCA_035668315.1 Drosera spatulata
CCGCACACCCTCGTAAACAAAAAAAAAAAAAAAAAAAAAAAAAAAAACACTGCCTTCGTTGTTTCATTTATCGACAAAAAAATCACGTCATATTTATGATTATGGAGATGCACAGTTACAAACACTGCGTCTATGTATTGCAACAGTGTGTGAACACTCTACCACCATCGTGTGATCACGACCATCAATGAACCATCCTCCTAGTTTTCAACAGCCATTAATTAATGTCACCATTGTCATCGAACCCACCATTTATACACATAATCATCGTCGTTTTATCTCTCTACCTGTGTTGATGATTATTTCCTCATTGTTGAACATCGTCATGGTTATCATCAGTGGAGATCAACGACAGTGATGATGCACTAATTCTAGTGATGCTCCACGGCTAGGTTAAGGCTTCGTCATTTGTACATGGCGATGGAGAAGGGTGATGTAGTGATGGTGGAAGTTTTTCAATATTAGAGATGAATGAGATGAAGATGATGATGAGAGATGCATTTAATAAATAAGAAAATCAATCAAACGTGTAATCTTCAAGATTTGATTTATATCTTCTCAATCACTATTATTTTTAAAGAGAGATAGAGGAGGAAAATGGATGATTTGAAAAAGACAAGAGACAAATACGAACAAGGAAAATAAATATTGACAAGGTACAATTACATCCAGCTATTCCTTTAATTTCAAAATTTGATCAAATGGCAATTAAATAATTAAGGTATGACCATTCGGTTAATTACAAACAACGCAACCATTAGGTAATTTTTAATCTTCAAATAAGTGAAATGGATGAAAAAAAAAACCAAAAAGCAAATGTATCCATCTATTTTATCATATTAATTATTCTCTCTGTCTCATATTATATGCAACACTTTCATATTATTTTATTCAATACGTATTTTAAGGAGTTTCGTTTGTCGTTTTAATGACGCAAAAAAATTATGTCACATACGTCAGGTTGAAATGCATAACTTAAATTATCATTAATGTTTCACGATAATTTTTTAAAATTTAATAACGCGAGTCAAACTTCATCTCGACAAATGTGTTTTTCAAACTGTTGCGTTTAATTCTGAACGAAGGGAGTATATATAAGGTCATGTCATTTTATTTGGGAAAAAAATTATGTCACATACGTCAGGTTGAAATACATAACTTAAATTATCATTAATGTTTCACGATAATTTTTTAAAATTTAATAACGCGAGTCAAATTTCGTTTTAACAAATGTGTTTTTCTAACTATTGCGTTTGATTCTGAAAGAAGGGAGTATATATAGGATCATGCCATTTTATTTGGGGGAAAACTACACTTAACCCCATTGAACTTTGGATCGGTTACGTTTAAATCACCGAATTTTGAAAATATACATCTACCCCTCAAACTTTTGGGATAAATATTACAGTTAAACTTTACCATCCAACTTAACGGCAAAATCATTCTATTTGATTAAAATAATATTTTTTCACAAAATACAAATTTTTTTGATAAAAATAAACCGAAACCCATTTCCAAACCTCAAAATTGTTTGAAATCAATAAAAAAAAAAAGGGTTTTTGTTATATAAATCCCCAAAATTTTCCTAAATTTCAAATAAATCCCCTAAATCTTTATAATACCAATCAAATTTCTCAAATAATTCTATGGACAAACTAATCCAATCGTTAACTTTCGAGGTTAAAATTAAGGGAGGATCCAATTGCTCGCCCAACCATCAGCAATGATACAAATAAACCCTAGGAAAAAAGTGTGCCCTTTGAGTTTCTCTTTCGCAGCCATGGAGGATCATAGAGAGCGAAGCGACTTCGATCCGGATTACAGGTATCGATTGATCGAACGTGTTAATTTGCTGATTCTTCTTGGTTAGTGATAATTTGGTTTGTTGTTTGAGTGATTCATTTGGTTCTGACCTGATGTGCTTGGTAGATTTGAGGTTAGGTTAAGTGTACATTAATTGAGGATCCTTTTTTGGTTTTTTGCCATATAGATTTGGATTGTCGTGCAGACATGCTACAGAAATAATTGTAACTATTAGGAGAGCTGATTGGAATCTGTACGTCGATGAAGCTATTACATATCAAGATAACTTTTCTCCTTAAACAATCTCTTTCAAATATTTGGTTAGTGATTATAAGAAGGTTCCATGCCTTGTTTTTTCATACGTACAAGTTGACATATCAGACATCAATCTGTACATTAGGTGCAAAAGCAGCACGGGAGAAACCAAGCATGGGGTTTAAGATAGGACCCCCGCATGCTAGAAGACCAAGTGGCAGACTAAAGAAGAAAAGAATTAAAGGAAAAGATGAAGAAGTGAGTGAAAACATATCAAAAAGGATGCACGAGTGCAGTAGATGCAAAAAAACTGGCTATTGCAAGAGTACCTGCAGGCAACCTATAGACACTACGTCGTCAACTGATCAGCTATCTCACATACCTCAAGAGACTACTACATCGTTGACAGAAAATCGTTTACCATTGACAAGAGTTTCATTGTTGACCAGGTAATAATCTCAACTTCAAATATTTCTTTTAGTGACCAATTGCTTGTCTTATGCCATTTCACTGGTTCTATTAGAGGAAGAGTAAGAGGCGCCCTTTAACATCCCGAAAATTAACTGTCCAATACCTTCTTGACACGTGATGTTATCATCTCTCCAAACACTTCTCGAAATAAGACGATAAAAATTACAAGGGATTTAGGTATCAAAAACTGTTATATCCCAAAATTTCATACTTTAAAAATACACTAAATACGTATATAAATTTTGTTATTTAATAAGAGAAGAACGTACGCGCAAATATAACGGAATAGTTATGTTATATCGCTTCTTAAAATATATATAAAGTATATAGATCATTAACACGTGAATAAATGCAATGAACGAGTAACGTTAAAAAAGTTGCGCATTAGGAATAGCCATTTTAATCTCAAAAAATTTATATTATTAAATAGAATACGATGTTAATATTTTTGGGAAAATTAAATTGGCACGAATTAATTAACAAAAGATAAATATTAGAAAATGAGATAAATACAGGCTGACGAAAATATAACGAGGGACCGATAATTTCCCTCACCTTTCTTTCCCGTCATCACTCGCACCTAACATCATCAGCTCACCATCTTTCACCACCAAATTGTCAACACGCACCCTTACCAACTTCACCAACACCGCGCCACCAACACCAACACCATCACCTAACCACGACCGATCGCCTTTCCTCTTCTTCATCACCATCATCACACGACCCTCACCACCTCACACACCATCGAACACCATCACCAACACCGAAAACAACCTCAGCAAAGCAGGAGCAACAGCGAACAACGACTCGCAACACTAACACAAACTTACCATCGCAGCCACCAGCGATGCCGACATCTCGCAATCGCATGACCTCGTCGGTGACCCTCCCCAGCTAAGGCGAGTGAACTCCGGCCAACCACGACCCTAAACGCGAACCCCGAAACTTCTTGCTCACCACTACTTTGGCCACCATCAGGATATCCCCGTCGATCACCAAACGATGTCAACAAGAGCGCAGCAACCTTGCAGCCCCCACGCCACACTCGACCACCATGAACCACGACAACATCGTCATTGCCATACCCACTGTACGCCTCCACAGTCAACCACAACAAACCCACGTCGCCACCACCTTGATCATCGCCGCCACCCCTCCAGCGACCCCGGACTCTCCTAAGCCAAGCAACAATAACCATGCAGCCTCTTTTAGTTCTCCTTGACATTTCAACAAGAAAACCATAACAAACACCTCTCCAACGAGCCTCAATGACTCCGACGATGTTCTTCGGCCACCAACGGGTCCAGAGAGATGGTGTCAGGTAAACAGTGAAGGAAGTGAGGATTGAGTGTCTTGGGTTTCGAATTTTGGACGTAAACGAACTTAAAAACACCTTAACAAGTTTTTCCGGCAAAGCGATGATACGCTTATTTGTTTGGTTAATGCATTAAGACGATAACGGAACTAGGATATCGATAACATATGTATGGGTGCATGCATGTGCACATATAGACGTTAATTAATGCTAATTATGATCCCAAAATTCGATGGACGTACTTCGTTATATATGTGTATCCTTAGTGCGGTGATACGATGAATTATACTTGATCATGGGGTTTATATACTAAAAGGATAGTAAATATAACATGGGGGGATCGGATTGTAATAACAAGCCTTGACATTAGGATCGAGACCGGGGATGATTGTTTTGCATGTTTGATATGTGATGTGGGATATTGAGGTTGAAATGGGTTAGATTACGCACCATTATAACATAGATATCTTCTCGGAAAATAAACGAGAATGACCCCTAAATACTTAATTAAAAAAGACAGGAGAACGTATGTCTTGATTTCATTATCTTGCGGATATAAACTAACAAAAAATGAATTAAACAATATATATGTATCCCCGAGTTGTGAAGGTCGAACATTGCGTGTCCTTTTTTGGATCCGTTGGATCGTTGGTTGTTCTTCTTGGAAATGTTATGAAGGTTGAGTATGGCGTCCCTTCCTTCTGGTGTGACCATTTTTACATTCTTTGAAATTGTCATGAAGAAGATCGAATTTGATGTCCCTTCTTGGATCAATTTGGATCATTCATTGATTCTGTAATTAAGTCTGGTTAGCTGCGAAAATGTTATTTTTTGAGTCATCGTCATGGGTGAGGAAACTAGCTAGGGAGTGGTGGGCATCCCCCATCCTTTTAGCATGCATGCAGCGATTTCGACGTCATCGTGGCGGGGTCATAGGTTACTCTATGCATGGAGGTCTAAATTATCTCAATACAGGCGTATGATATCTCATTAAATGCGTACATCAGATGAAAGACGACGCACGAAATATGCAGGTATGGAACATAATCTCATGGATAAGCCGGCTGACGCTTGATAAATTATCTTTGTATTGTAAGTCTGTCATGTCTTTGGAGTTGTGTTTCGAGTCGAGTCGTGGACTCAGGGTAATAAGAATAAAAAAAATAAAGGATATGAAGACGTATAAATGCAAGTACTGTTTGATATGATGCCCATATTTTTTATAAGTTCCAAAATCTTTTATTGGGACTCATCGATTCGCCATAGTCGGAGGAGTGCCCTGCAAACGAAGCTCATATACTCTAGGTTACTGAGTTTTATACTCACGGGTTATGTTTTCCGTTTTAAGATAACCAACAGGTTGATGACAGTGTGCATTAGAGTGAGAATCGCATACATTTAATTACCTCACGTACTTATGCAATAATATAACATAAACCTATCTTGGCTCATTAGCGCATCAGGACTTGTAATATGAGAACTTGTAATAAGTTAGATCATGGTATGTATCTTAACCAAACGGGTATTCGATTCTCGCACTTATAGAATAAAGTCAGAGCATGACCTAATGATGATGTACAGGTATATTTGCTTGACTATCCGTCACGAATTGGGTCTGTGATGGCATAACGTCTCCGCGTCGTCAAGGCGTGAAAGAAGAGGCATTACAAAAACATAGGAACTTGCATAAAATAATCGATGTTATAGTATTTTTAATTACATGAAAATAAAATCTAATGTTAAGAAAATAAAACACTAAGCTAATTATTCGACGTGGCTCGGCGAAACAATCTCATCTCGCGTCTTTTTATTATCTGAAATAAACACGTAACCGTGAGCTCAAAATCCCAATAACACAAGCTACATGTCCATTCAAAGGGTCTGACATATTTATTACATCATTCGTTTTCCATGCACAAACAAAATGTAATGCAAATAACACCCAAAAATCATATGTCAAAAAGAAACATATTGAAAATTATATATATAGGATAATACATTATGTTGATCAGGTTCAATTTTGTTTCACAAGTCCTTAGCCATTATTTAAAGTTTTATGGTTTTTTTGGTATTATATATCATGTGAGGTTAAACAGAATGTCTTAAATCATGTTGATGATTTGGGAGGAGTTACAACATGAATATTAAAGTGGTCACTTAGTATGGTCGAACTAAGGACAACTAGATAGGCTTAATGATCTTTGCAAGGGACCCATGATAGTTAATTCTTACAAAACACGGCTAACAACTAACTCACAATGTCGTTATGTGCACGTTAAAGAGTTAATTAAACCCTTTCTAGCTAATCATGTAAACTGTAACCCTCCTATACCTTATTATTTACAGGCATTGCACCATACTCAGGATTCAGGATTTTCAAGAATACAACATGAAATTAATAATATTTAATCCTATGTATAGTATGTGACTAGCATGACGTTTTATGTTTTCAGATAAAATCACACGTAATTATATTCGGGTTATTTGAAAATAATTCCTCACATTATTCAGACCAAGTGTTTTTGTAGCATTTTCATAATTTAATTTTGTTATAAAATATAATCAACATATATGAATCATCCAACAAGAACAAGACATGTATTTAGAAATATTTATATTAATCTATAAATATTCTACGTAATGCATCGTTATCCATTTTAGGATGCATGCTAATTATTTGCAGACAGACATTAACATGATTATTAATCTTTATTTAAGCTGCAAACCATGTGATAAAATAATCACACGATTCACGTCACAAATATTTGTGTGTTGCCTTATCATTTTAAAAAATCAAAAAATTGCGTAGCGTCAATACCTACGTTAAATTAAAACATATAAGCATTCTCATAACCCAACATTATTATTATACTAAGATACATATATGTGTACATAATGCTAATTTAAGCCAACCCAAAGTCAATAGGGTTAACCCTTCCCCTTTCTTTCTATCCTCTGTCAAAACAGAACAACCACACCATCACAACTATGAGGTGTCGTAGTAGGAAACATGGAATTCATCGTCGGCGAAGACCGGTGACTGGTCGTTAATGGTCGGGGCGACCCCAGGAAGGTCGGGCGGGGTCAAGGAAGGTCGAGGATGGTCGGTTGTGTGCGAGAGGGTGGCTGTCATCACACGAAGGTCGTCGTCATTGCAAATGGATAGTTGAATTCCGTCATGGGTAGCCGAATTCCGGTCGGGTGAGGGGATTCCAGCATCGGTAAAAGTCGATGGGGATCGGAAGTGACCGGATCTGGTTGGGATTGAGATGTTCCACGGGTTTCCAGAGTCGCCGTGTGTTGGGCGCGGTTCGATTGCACCTCCTTTCGAAGGGAGTCGCGTCGGGGTTGGTGGATTCCGGCATCATGGTGGTGGTCTGGGACAGGTCGTCGGCGTCGGGGATGGCCGGATTCCGACCCAACGGTTACTGGAAATTAATCATTAAAGAGGATAAGGACTTGCTGTTCCTAGTCCACAGACCTCACGTAAAATATATACAAAGAACTGTTACAGAAATCATGGGAGCAGTTGTCTGATATCTCTATGGAACAGATAGGATTTTTCAACTGTTTTTCAAATAAAAAAAATTATTATCCCAATCCCTGATAATTTTTTTGCATTATATCGCATTATATCTCATAAAAATAATTAAAGAATCTATCTTATATTAAATAAGTATAGATAATAATATCGTCAAAATTTGGAAAGTTACAGACCCGTAATGGAATGACTCGAGGAATTATTTCAATACTTGGTTTTATTTCAACACAACAAGCGACGCAAGTTGGAGCCTCTACTTCAATACCTAATTGTACTTCATTACCTAGTTATACTTCATTCATTTCTCAAGGAAGAGCAAGAAAGATATTACCAATGAAAGGGAGAAACAATGGTCCTATATGAGCTTATGTTACCAGTTTATGTAACAAGTTTATGTTATCAATGAGTTTCATCCATTTCAATACTTGGTTTTTGTTTTCGACTAATGAGATTAGTTATTTGTTTTGTTCATGTTCTCCGTTATTTGTTTTCTTCATGTCCGCCTTATCTGGTTCATTTGTGTCTCATTTTTGTGGCTGCTTCATATATTTTTTCTTGCATTGGCAGCCTTTCAGTTCTGATATTCAAGGAATCAACGACCATATAGCCTCAGATGCTCACCAGTTTGCTATCTTGGAGAAGATCCAAGCATGATTCTTTCCAATTACTTTATCCTCAAGTCTTGAATAGACTAGGGTTGATGCAGTTTGATAAGAAAAATTGGATAGATGGATTTTTGTAAAGAGATTGATGCAGTTTGACTGCGGAATTTGGATGCAAAAATTATGTACTTGATTGGTATTTTGTAATATTGTTTGACATAAATCCAAATTCCGTTAGTTTTAACCTTGAAAGCTAACGATTGTTATTATAAAAACTTGGAGAATTTATTTAAAATTTAGAAAGATGTGAGGATTTATATGAGAAAAATTCAGAAACACTATTCCAAATTTCGAATCCGGATAACAAACAAACCCAAATTCCCCTTTCATTTTTAGGGTTCCGCCGCCAACCGCAGCCGCCGCCGCCGCCATGGATCTTCTTCGATCGTATTCCGACGACACCGATGCCGGTGAACCTCCGAACTCTAGCTCATCCCCCGATTCCTGTCCGATCTGCACCAAATCAAACGCCCCAGTGGTCGATGACACCATGTTATCGCTAACCGTCTCCGGCTCTCCGCCACATCCTGCTTCCTCACGACCCCGATCGACCCTGTTCAGCACCTGGGGATGAGGACGGGATCGCAGGGGATGAGGAACCACAAGCGTTGAAGAGGAAGGGGATGAGAGGATGGAGAACGTGGGAGATGTGGAGGCGTTGGAGATGAAAGATGGGGTTAGGGTTTATGATATGAGACAAAGCGAGAGATCGGAGAAGAAGAAGGGAATGGCCGAGGAGGAAGGGAACGAGGGGGAGAGTAATGAGGAGGTGGAGAATCCGGTGTCGGAGGAGTAGTTGGGGAATCATGGTACGAGATCCGGCCACATCAACGACAGAGATGGAGAGTGAGAAGAGAATGTGGCGTTCGATGATATCAAAGTGGGGAGGGGAAGAGAGTGGTTCGGTGTGACAGTTCCTTGGTGGCGGCGATAGATGCGGTGATGGTGAGTGACAAGGGTGATGGAAGATGATGACTGGGGCGAATGATTGGTTGAAGATGCTATTACGTTCGTTTTAAAATAATTGTAAATATTTTTAAATGTTTTATTTTTATTATTATATATTAAAAAAATCTTAAATTAATTTAAGATTAAAATTTATAAATTAAATTATCGTTATTGTCTCATAGTTTTTTTTAAAAAATAATGTTTGGATCTTATATTGCATGACATTGTAATTGGGATGCAGATAATATGTTTTTTGTTGTGTTTTTTTTTTTTTAGATTTTCACTTTTTTAGCAATTTTTTATTTGTTTTTGTTAACGGTGTTAGGGAAAGCTGACGGCAAGGGGATAAGCGTATGGACTTAGAGATTATGTTTTTAATAATAAATCAACGATTGAAATTAAAACAACACAAATTAATATTTTTCACAGTTTAATCTCAATCCTCCATTTATTATTAGATACACTTATTTTATGACATATATTTTTTTTCCTAAGTATATATTTCTAAAGTTCGGAGATTTAAATAGCGTTCAAAAATTGAGATGAATTAAATGTATTTTCCTTTTCTATTTGGTGAAAATTACCTAGAGATACTATCCATTAAAAATAATTCTAAAACATATCTCACTCGCTTTTTTGTCCCGTTAAAATCCCCATTTTGACTTTTTTATTTTTTTGAAAACAAATATCCGCTTTCCTTAATCGATTTCTCTCATCAGTATTTTTTTTCCCTTTTTTGCTAGTTTTGAAAATCAAACAAACAAATGTAATGTTTTCCATTCAAAAATTATTTTGTTTCCTATCCTATTTCAATTCTTGTCCCACAATTCCATCATTTTCGTATACAAGGTTCATAAATTCGTAAGTCATTTTAATTACAATCAAATTGTTTCCATTTACTTCTTTCTTCATCACTATCACTTTCACTTTATCTGTCGTTGGGAAGATGGTTACGATCGACTTACTAAAAACTTTTTGCAACGAATTATTGATTTCTTGAGCAAATTAAAAGTCGAGATGACGGTTATAATGAATGGTGGAGACTTGATTGTTGTTTTTGTGTTGCCTTGATGATTTTACAAAACGTATTAATTTTCTCTATTGAAAAGTCGTCGACTATGATAGTCGACAAAGATAGAAAATAAATGATTCGAGATAGACTGATATATTTTTAGGATGTACAATATTCCTATGGCGACGAGTGACTGCGATTATGAGGGGAGGGTTGGATTGATGATGTTGCAACTAACGATGGAAAACAGAATGAGGTACATATACAAATAAATATAACGTCGTTTATTCTTTCCACCATATAAGGTTGAAATTTATGAACAGAATTTTACAAAAATAACAATTTTATTGATTAATTATTAACTTATGTTTATTTTATTTTTTGTCTGGGAGAGTATTTGAGTATTGCATAAAGATAGAATCTTTAATAGATTTAATGTTAATTGTGAGAACGAACCCACTCTTCAAAGTTTGGGAGTAAAGAGAAAAAGCAAAAGAAAAACAGTACTATTAGTACTTTCTTACTTGCATATTATAAACAATTTCGATACACGGATTTATATAAGTGTTGAAATTTTATAAAATTCAATGAAAAAGAATATTTTTTAAACGATATCGAGGTTTACCGTTACACTTGTGATAAAAAATAACGGAGTTACTCTAATAGATAATGATTATTTTGTTATTTTTTAAGTGAAAATATTACTCAAACTTTTTATATAAATTATGACACATTATTTAAAATGGATGTCCTATATAAATTACAACACCTTCAAAAATCACAATTATTTGATGTCCCAAAAATCTAAAATACCTTTAAATTATATCACATCATCTTTTTCTATTATTATTTTTTCTTTTTTATCTAATCATATTTTCTATTTCACACTCATATGGACAAAGTGTTCAAACACACGAAGTCAACACATATATTTATAATCGCCCCAAGTCAATCTTTCGTAACGGAGGGTGTACTAAATGGGATATGTTGTCTCTATTTTGGGACAGTTGAAATAGACAATGATTATTTATATTATGGTTATGAGGGAATAATATGTATGTATACAATCAATTATACATATACAAGACTATGTTAAGATTTCCTGATACCAAGTTTAATTTGTTTGATCACGTATTAAATTTTCTTTATATTTATGATTATAAGTTAAATTTATTTAATTTATAAGTGCGCTTTATTTTTCCTACAATCTAACATGATTTAAATATTTGTAAAAAAACAGATATGATAAATTTTTAATAGTTTATAATTAAAATGAAAATTTTACATGAAGTTACTTAAAACAATACTACCCCCTTCGTCCCAAAAAGAGTGAAACATCCTTTGGAAAAAAAAAAAGAAAAAAGAAAAGAAGAAAAAGAGTAAAACATGAAAACCATGCACGAAGATTAATGTGAGTGCTGATTTATGATTAAAATAACCAATTTATCCTTGAAAATGTGTGAGGGAAAAAAGTGAAAGAAGAAGAAATGACAGTGAGATTGGATGGTGTAAAATAAAATAAACAGTGAGGATATTTTGATATTTTTACGTTAAAAAGTAGTATTTTCTTCATCTCAAAACAAGAGAAATGTTATATCATCACTATACTATTGAACATGTTTTTTGAGGAGTTTCGTTATTGTTTTTAATGATATAAGAAAATTATGTCACTGATCCAAGAATGAAGTACATAACTTAAAATGTCATTGATGTTTCACGATAATTTTACATAGAATGAAATTTGATCGTCCTGCGGATATTTTGAAACACATTCAACTTTATTGTGTCACCTGTCATTTGTTTATCCTATTTGGGACGAAGGGAATATCATTTTAGAAAGTACAGTAATTAAATTGGGACGTACAAATAAAAAAAATTATTTCGTTTATATTGGACCAAGAGAGTGGAAGACCTACAATAAGAACAAATTAATAGATTGTACAAATAGAATTATTGGAGTATTGTAATTAGATAAGTAAAACTATCCATTGAAAGTGATATATTTATATCTAAGCCTAAATATTTTTCTTTAGATCTCACCTACTTTTGAGACTATTAAATAGATTTATCTAATTAGTTATTAATTAGACCTAATCACCTTGATTAGGTGAGAGAATTAGATGTTAATTAATTAACTTGAGCTATAAATAGAGCTCATTTATAAGATGTTATGTACACATTTTCAAGAGAAGAAAATCTCTCTTTCTTTCTCTAAAATATTTTACTATTTTGTTAATTCTGACAATTATCTTTTGAAGAAGTTAATTCGATATAAACATTTCTGTTATAACATGGAGTACTATTTAATATATTGAAAACAGGTTAGGATTTTTATGTACAAATAAAATATAACGCGTTTACGACCTTACTTCAACAGGATCTGTTTCCATACCCAAAAAAAAATATAACGCGTGGAAATCACGTCTTATTAACAGCACTGATTGATCCACGACCTTAATTTGTCCGAAAGTTGGTCACAAAATTTGTGAAAATATACTAGGGCCAGCACAGGCCCATTGTGGTGAATATTCCAGCTCAAACCTAGCAGGATCATCAAAGGCCCAATAGATTGCTTGTTGAAATTTGGGACATTGACCCATTGTAGATGATAGGGTAGGCTATGTTGTATGGGTATGGAAATTTAAATAACAGTTGTTTGACTGATTGAATGGAATTAAAATTAATTATTAATGATTTTATTTTAAAAGAGAATTATTCATTATTCATTATTATTTTATTAATTATTAATAGGTCATAGTATAAAATTTTTATTATAAATTAGTTCATAAATTCAAAATCATGATCTTATTCGTCCTAAAATAAAATATGTAAATAATTTATAACAAAAGATTATAATAATCTAATATAATAGATTACGAACTATAATTATCATCTTTATCTTAATTATAACCTTAAATTTAACCGTTTTTGTCTTCTGTCGTCACTTTCGTCCACGGAACAAATAATACGCATATATCTAAATACAGTACGAATGTCCCCCTCGTCTTCGGTGCGCCTCATCGTTCTCGGAACAAATAATGCTCATATATCCAAGTACAGTGCGCATGTCTCATTGTCTACGATACCTGTCGTCGTTCTTGAAACAAACAACGCTCGTATATCCACATACAGTTCGCATGTTCCCCAGAAATTCCCATTTCACTTGAATCACACCCATACGCATCGATCCGGTATCACAAACGATCTTGCTCGGAACACTTCCCTCGCGTATGTCGTCCCTTTGGGTTCTTTTATCTCTGCGCATTCATAACCATAAAGGGAAAAAAAAAAGAGAGATTATGATTATGATGATGGGAATTGGAAACGAGGAGAGCGTGGGCGGTGGAGAGGGAGGTGAACATGGTGGAGTACGGCGGAGAGGTGAGAAGGATTTGGATCTCCTTCTACCTGTGTTGGTTCTGCCGCGCCGCATGCGTCGTCGATATTTCAGTTGACGGCGATGTGAACTTGGTTTGGTGGTTGAGCGACTCGACACAGAGATGAGGATGACGGTCATGTGCGGCAAAGAGGGCGAGGTGGTGATAAGGCAACGACAGTGAAGACTACGAAGATTGTCTTATTGGCAAGGATGTTATTTAATTTTAAAGAACATATCAATCTATTATATATATAAATAAACAAAATTATTTTGTGAGACGTCATGAAATATGACGTCAAATTATATGGACGTCATCAATCTTTTCAAATGACTCTAAATCTTTTCAAATGTTAAATTTTATTAAATAAAACAAAAAAATTATAATCTTTATAATAAAAAAATCCTATTCTTATAAAAAAAGATTATGAAGAATCGTACTACAACTATTATATATATATACTAATAAAAAATAACATTAATAGAAAAACAATATCACAAAATAAAAATAAACTTCTATTATCTATTATAAATATAAATACATAAAACCATTTTGTGAGACATCAAGAGCATCGGACGTCAAGATGTGGGACGTCGAGTTATGTGACGCCAACTATTTTTTCAAATGACACTGAATCTTTTCAAGTGTTAAATTTTGTTTTAAAAAAAAAATATGTAGAAAAAATATAAGGAATCCTTATTATAAAGATTATAAACAATCCTATTCTAGTAGAAAAAGATTATGAAGAATACTACAACATTTATGTATATATATAAATACATAAAAACGTTAATGAAAACACAATATCATGAAATCAAAACAAAAACATATAAATACACAAAATCACAATAAAAATAAAAATATATAATTTAATTAACCCATAGATATATAAAAAGATCATAAATAACATTAATATTTAACATATATAAAAATAAAATGATAATTAAAAAAGCCTTCGCAGCACGCAGGGTAGTAATATAGTTGGTAAATGAAAAAGATGAGTACTACCAATTCGTAATTAAATAAAAACAACAATTTATACATAAAATACACTTATTTAAATCACTGTATCAATCAAAAATCACATTTTTTAAGGGGATGTACACCACGGATATACTAATAATTCCCCAATTTGAATGGATATGGGTGTAGGCTATGTTGTAAAGTGCATAACTACTCTGCCCTTGTCAATTAATTTTTGGTTTATGAATTCACGATTTTAGGGTTTCGTAAGTTATCTGCCTTAATCGCTTTGGGTTTCATCGATTTGTTGTCTTAGGGTTTCTTAAATTTGAAAAATCCACATGTTGAGTTGTTCATTGTATTGTGATTTTTGTGAACTGTGATCTTAGAATTTGAATAGGGTATGCATGACTTGATTGGCTGCATCTCCTCTGTTGAGTATCATCGAGCAAATAGATTGATTTCATTTTGAATATGATTCTAATTCTTTATATTTGAGATAGCAATCTAACTCAAATGTGTATTTTTTTTTTCATCGATATTGTAGTGACAGCCTTGAATCTCTGTTTCTCACAGTTCTTCGAGTCGACGGACAACAAATTATGTTGAACTTTAAGAGGTTCATCGTTGCAATTGTGGCACTCCTATCTTATTAAAGAGATCCTTTCCTTACAAGTGTATCGCAAGTGTCCATGGTATTCTTATGGCGACAACTGTTTCGAATGGTTTGACAAGGTAAAGAGTCTTAGCTGGAGAATTGATTACTGGACTGAAATGTGGGAGGAGACGGAGAAGCTGAAGAAACTTGTCGTTGTGCTATCTACGGTCAAGCGATACATCTTTTGTCATGACATAATCTTAACCTTATTTTGTTTCCCGTCATGTAATGTGTTTCCCATCATAGTAGTGATGAGTGTAATGCGTTTGGTTTCCCATCATGTAAGATAATAGTGACCGATTGTAATGTAGCAGTATCAAGTTATTTGTAAAACTTGTTGTTATTGAGTACATCGTTTATAATTGAGTTCGTCATTCTATTTCTCTTTGTTAAAGTATGTAGTCGAACTTCTTGTTGTATTTCTTAAAATCATATTACAGCAAAGGCTGAAGCCAACATAGAACCCTGCTAAACAGCCTCCTAACAGGATCTGCCTTGACCAAACCTGGAATACAACATCAGAAAATATAACGACATCTACACCCAAAGAATATACACAATATCCCAACGAGCACATCGAGAAACATCAGAAATATAAGAAAAACACCCCTAAAGCACTTGCAGAAACTTGACATAAGAGAGTTCAAACCATATTTGACCTGGATCGCAAGATAAATACGAGTACATGTTGTATTGGTTTAGAAAACGATAGGATAGTCATATATCACAAGCATGGAGTATATGACAAACTACCACGAGTACAGGCTAATTCTTCACACACTAAAACGAGTATCATTTTAGTACAGCAACCAAGCCTAAAATGGTACATAAACCATTAAAGACACAACTGCATAAAAAAACCATAAGTACTGCTACAAAACACAAAAATACCGCCACTCTGAAGAATGATTATAAAATTAATTCTTCATTATCGTTCTCGACAACCCTTTGTGCTTCTTGCGTGCTTGTGGATGGCCTCAAGACCCCATTCTCTTGCTCGACCTATATGTATCGGAACATACACTAATTTTAAAACATGCTCACCTTAATAACAAGAATTTGAATACATGAAATGTAATGGCAGTTACCTTTCGCGTAACACATCTGGTCATGTTATGTCCCAAATTGTGACAATAGGAACATCTTTTCTGCTTAGACGCCTTGATAGTAACTTCTAGTTCGGACTTGATCCTTGTATCAGTTTTCGGACGACCTTTTCGTTGGGTTGCGTTTTCGGGATCTCGTATCGAAACTTGAGGCATAGTCTCTATTTGTGTCCATACTTGACTTCCAATTTCCACCTCATTCAACTAAACTACATCATTTTTACGAGATTCTTCAAACTCCAATGCATCAAAAAACGTTACAATCTTGTCAACAGTATCCGGTGGCCACCATCATCTTTTCTGGTTTATTGATTTCTAATATCTCCCACTTTATACCTTGAATGAATTGTTCATCTTTTCAAGATGTACCTGTCGGGAAGGCAAGATATACGTTTCTTTTTCAAGATATGAAGAATATGCTTCATAAGACTTCATAGGTCCCAAATTTGGCACATGAACAAGTACATTTGGGATCATTATTTGGATCATACTCTACTATTCTCCATCAAGACCATCTCCAACAGCTTCGACATCGATCCCATTTGATTCTTCCATCACATTTACACAAACATCATGCTTTTCCATGATAGGAATATCTATAACAACAACAAAATCACATGTACACCAACATAATGAAACCCTAAATAGATAAAAATGATTGAATACTTTCATATCCAATCGACATACAAGATTAAATTTTGAATACTAACCATTAGGGCACGAATAAACGTCTCTTGTATCCATCACCAATTGTTGGATTTGGAAGGGTTTGTCGAGAGGTGATTTTCAGTTCCATATTCTTCATCTTTTTTTCTCAGTTCTTTTCTTTTTTTTGTTAAAAAGGTGTTTTTTTTTCCTTTTCCCTATTTTGTTGTCTTACAATGGAAACACAGTGTTTTGAGATTGTAAGATTTGAAGTGGGTCTTTTTGATTGAGCAAAAGGGGAGGGGGGGGGGGGGAATGGGAACGCAGTGCCTCGGTGTCTTTTTTCCTCTGTACGTTGCGTTATGCAGCAGGAATGTGGCTGCCCACTGCAACGGTGACCATTCCTCGATAAATTATTGTAACGCCCCGGCTAAATCCTTACTACTGGATCGTCACCAAGAACCGTTCGATAGGCTGACAACTGATTCCACAGACCAACACTAGTCCTTTCAGTGCGTTTTGGCTTCACTCGCGCACGCCACAGAACCTTTCCCCGTTAGGCGACTGACCTAGACCTCTTGTCCACAGGTCCAGCATGTGATCGCAAGGTTGCTTTGATACCATACTGTAACGTCCCGGTCAAATCCTTAGTACTGGATCGTCACCAAGAACCGCTCGGCAGGCTGACAACTGGCCCCACAGACCAGCACTAGTCCTTTCAGTGCACGCCCTGAGAAACTTCTCAGAAGGTCACCCATCCCAGCTATCAAAAAGGAAGGTGCACCTTATTGGTATAAATAGTACTATCAAACCATTTAAGCATTTTCTTAGGGTATTACAATTATACTGTAAGTACAAATATTTGAAACCACATGACACAAACACACAGTACAAATTATTTCGCACGTTTATGAAAATTTCATGTAAAAAAGAGTTGGCACAATGATAAACACCATTTTTCCTAATTGTGAGGTCAGGAATGTGCTCTTCATATTCTGTTTTTTACGGGATTATATGAATATATTCTTTTCCTTTGTACTCCTTCCGTCCCAATTTATGTGAAACGGTTTGACGCGTCACGTAATTTTATGTTTGTGTTGAATTTTTATGAAATTTGATGATTAAAGAGTATTTTTTAGTGATAGTGGGATGTGAACGAGGTTTAAGAGAGACAATGAGAGAGAAGGAGGAAGAAAGTGGTGGGATAGTTTGATTATATTAATATAAATTGATTAACAAATAATAAAAAAATAAAAATATTATAAATAAGTTAAGACTGACAAAAATAAATATTATAAATAAATTGAGACGATGCAGTATTTTTCAACCTGGCTCTGAAGTCCCCGACCGAGGGGAATCGAAGCGTGCCCTATCGATTGTCACTATCTCTTATGACAAAGAGATAGATCAGATCATTGCCGAAAGAAAGGTTCGCAAGAGCGCGTTTCCCAATATCGTGAGTTTCTGATCAAATGGAAAGGATTGCGTGACAGCGAGGCAAGTTGGGAACGCGAGGTCGACCTTTGGCAATTCAAGGAGCAGATTTTTTCCAAGTTTCAAGACGCACAAGCGACGAGGGCGTCGTTAGGATAGGTGGGGGAGAATGTCACGCCCGATTTTTTTTTGCATTTTTGAGCACACCGCGCTAACCGTTTAGTCACTTATAATAAAAAAGAGAGGCCTCAATGGAAAACTCTAGAGTTTTCTAGAGTGGGGAAGACTCTATAATTCTCTAGAGAAGTATGGAGCTCTCTTGGACGCTCTAGACTTATCTAGAGAGGTATAGAACTATCATTTAAATACTAGAGATGCTGGACTTCTCTAGAATAATCTAGGAAGCTCTAGGAATTGTATAGAATAGTTATGATCCTAGAATTCTCTACAATTCTTGACAAGGTTTATAAATAGACTAGACACCCCTCATTTGTAAACAACCATACAACCACAAGATCTTCAAACTTTCAATACAAGCAAGTTTGAGAACATCCAAGTTTCTTTGTGAGTTCAAACACTTGAGAGTATTAAGAGTTAAACTGATTTAACATACTCAAGGTAAGATTTGTTAAGTGTCGCACGTTCTTGAGAAAAACTCACCTTAAAACTTGTACTAAAAGTAATGTTGACAGAGCGTTAATAATAATGCAGTTCAGACAAAGGTTGTTGGGGTCTTAGACCATGACTCGAGGATTTTTATGGTCGCCTTTGACCAGACTTGCACAATGTTTCATACAGCACCACTTTGTCCAATTACTACATACTTTCTTATTTGTTAACAGGAGTCGTCAAATGGCATGAACGATGAACTTTCCTGGGTTTCCTCCCTGGTACTGTGAACTAGTACTAGAAAACATTTCAACATTGACAAGACAAAGTGATACTTACCAACTTTCATATAATCCGATCCCTTTTCTGTAATCACAAAATCTTAATTGAATAATTTATTGAGATAAATCTTGATCTTATAATGTTTAGTAAAATAACAAGAGTTATTTTTTTTTTGTTAGAGAGTACATGAAAGATTGGAATAATTCCGTCGTATTATGTAGCCGACCCCACTTGATGGGATGAAGACTTGATTTGTTATTGTTATTGTAGAGAGTATTTATCTTTTATCAAAAAAAGAAAAAGAAGAAAACAAGAGTATTTATCTAATTGTATGTTTTTCTTTTTATGTCATGACCTGCTAATGCCAAGATAAAAATAGAGGTATTCAAAACATCACGAGATAAAAGAATATACTCTCTTCGTTTCATAATACGATAACATTACGTAATAATCATAATATTTATTATGTATCTTGATGTGTTGTTTTTTATAAGTAAATGATATGATATAAATTTTATTTTGATCCAAAATTATAGTTTTTATCTTATATTATCTTTGATATTTCATGATAAATTTATTAAAAATATCGTTTGATTATCTCGCTGACCATTCGAAACATCGGGAAAATTTTTTACTTGTATGACCCTCCCTTATAATTATATTATGAAATAGAGGAAATATAACGTAACTATGTTGAAAGGAATGATGTGAGTTAGATGACTTGGATGAAATGATCTTTGCCTTGCATTATCATTTTCTTTTAGATTAAGTAATGTACAGTGGCCAATATAGAATATACTACTTCAAGTTAACCTATCCCAACAATTAAACTTTGAACTATTCAAACCCCTTCTCACCATCACTCCCCTGTACTTCACCCACGTTACACTATATCATATCCACACGAATTAAATGAAACTTGCCCCACCCACATGATTCCCCCAACGGTCCACTCCATTCCCAAATCATCAAACGAACCCAACAAATACTCCCTCCCTCCGTATCACAAAAGAACATAATCTTTTGATGAGATATATATAAAGTTTGATATATATATATACGATTGGATATAAATTTTTATAAATTTATCATAAAATATTAATTATTGTATAAATTATATATTTAAATCTAATACATATTACGAAATAATCAAACGCGATTTGATTATCTCTCTTACTAATTTGACATATAATTTTTTCCGAAACACCCCCTCAGTTTTACTAATTTTATTGTATCGTTTGATACGTCATAATATTTATACGTGTGTTGAACTTTTGTGAAATTTATGAAAAAAAATATTTTTTTTTAACTATAGTTATTGAGTGAGGAGATAATGAATATATCGTAACATAACAATTTGATTTTTTTAAATTAAAAACTTATTAAAAGAGAAAAAATTACAATTAAATTAAGACATTTTAATAAAAAATAATGTTAGTCATTAAACTGGGACGGAAGATATCTATGCCAGCTCTCACCACTGTAGGGGCACCTTTGTATAAGGGTGTCAAAATCAAACCCACGTTGATTATCCACCCGAAATCGAAAAGGACTAAATAATCGATTATTAAACAGATTAATTTTGATTTTAAAAATAAAATAGATTAATTAATCGATTCGATGTGATTTTAAATTAATTAATCGACGGTTTGCATCGAATAATTGATTAAAAAAATTGATTATTCGAATCGTTTAAAATCAAATAACCGAACCGTAATGGCTAATTTTTCACACCATTTAACCAAATCCATAAAAATCATTGGTAGGTTGAATTATTTCTCCAATGTAACAAACAAATTACATCATTGTTATATTTTTCTTGTATTTTTATTCAGCTTTCATAAAAAATATTTAATGTCCAATTTAAACCTAAGATGTGATTTTTGTTGTTTGATTGTGAAAAAACAGTCTCATGTCCTTGGAAAATTATGTCGAAGTAATTTAACAATCTTGCAACACAAGTCCTTTATAACCGTTTAACTAAATCTCTATAAAACCGTTTTAAAATCCATAAACCAAAACCGATTAATAAACGATTTCAGTTTTTATTTTTAAACCGATTAACTAATCGATTCATTTTCATCATCATATTTAAAAATTGAACTGATTAAAATCCAAAACGATTAGTATCCTTACCTTTGTATATTTGAAACAAACGGATGAAGGAGGTTATAATTATCAACATAGACGACTAATAGAGGAAGTCTGACCTATCTTCAGAGCAAGGCTGATGGGTTTGTTATTTGATTAGTTAAAGTTGGTATTTTTCAATCCCATAAAAATTATAATATTTATTTTTTTATGCTGTTCCAAAATAAAATAAAATATTTTTTTTTAAAAAAGTTTTGAATATAAAAAATATCAACTCCCTGCAATATACTTCACTAACTTCTCTTCAAGCTATTGTAGTAAATCACTACTACTAATAAAAATACTAATTTTTTCATCAAATTTAATAAAAATTCAACACATAGATAAATTCTTATGTCGGATCAATTATTATATTTAATTTGGATGAAGGGAGTATAAAATAACATTATGATCACAAATTTTCACTCCAATGGGATTACTTTCTCTAGCTATAATTTGGCTTTCGTTAATTTTGTAAGTCAAATTTGGTTATGCAAAAGCCTAAGACATTTTACGCTCCATCATGACAATCCAATAAAAAAAAGAGAAGGAAGACAATAATGTACGTGAGATAATTGAGGGAAGAAAGGTAAAATATTTACATAGATAAAAAATGGCATTTCATCACTGGAGGAGTATAAATAAATTTTTAACATTTTTACATTATTTATAGGTAAATTATAACTATGACTATGCAAATATACCACATTGCATTAGACTTGTCCTAACGCTTTGATTTTTGCACAAATATTGAGATAGAATTCAACCTGGGTTACATAACAATCAATCCATGTGTTTCTATCATCTTGGAATAAAAAGAGTAGTTTAATGAAGTTTATGTTCTTTTATTTTCTTTCTTTATCTTCTATTTAAGTATATAAAGTTATATTTCTTTATTGTATCAAAGTTTGATTTTATTTGATATCAAATTTGACTGTTCATGCATTAAATGCTTTTTCATTTATGATTATAAATTAAAAATATTTAATATATATTGACATTTCATTTTTCTTAAAATCTATTATGTTTCAAATGTGAAATAAAAATAAAAAAATACATAGTTTATGGTATTTTTTTAATTTAAGTTATCATCTCAAATAATCAAACGAAATATTTATTTGATCAGAATAAAAACTTAAAATCAAAGTTAGATAATGTATTTTTTATAAAAATGTATATCATATTCTTTTTTTCTTGTATTATGAATCAATAAAAAATTTGATACTCATCTTCAATAATTTAAACAATATGAATATTTAATCCAAATAAT
>JAOVYX010017331.1:0-22481 GCA_035668315.1 Drosera spatulata
GAAAATTCCTAGCTCCTTTTGCGATATAGCTCCATGGCTACTCTTGGTAGCTAGTAATGTATAAGCTAGGAACCAATACAGAATACACAGAATAGGGTTCCTAAGAACAGAACTCTTACTGTTTTGGGGGTTGTATCCCCCAGACGATGTTAATTCTTGCCAGAGATCCTGCAGATGAGGCACATATCCCCTCTCGTAATCTCGATAGCTCCCGGTAGAAAGTGAAAGATCTTACAAAGCTCACTCAGACCTAGGCGCCTTATCTCATTATCCAGCTGGAATGAGATGTACTCCTCATCAGGATCGGCAGCTGGAGCCTGACCAACAGTGCTAGTCCACGTACTCAGCACCTTATTGACTAAGGATGGATATGTAGGCCATCCAGTCAGAAATGTATGGTGCCACCCCAGCTAAGTCACAGCATGTACAAGCTCGTTCCATAGCCTTAGTGTGGATAGCTCACCAGCTTGCAGAAACCTAGTTTGGCGAATAATTCTACGAGATATCACAGCATGACGATCCACGTACTGTTAAGGAATGGCTATGGAATCGTATGGAGAAGGGATGAGGATTCGTTCAGCTGCAGGAAATGTGCTTGCGTCTGATCGAAATGCCGGATTCTTAGTACGAGGCATTTTGTCAAAATCCCTAGGCAAATGGATATGACTTTTGCCAAATTCACGATGTAATTCAACAATCCAATCATGAATTCATATTCAACACGATGCATAGATCAATTTAGAATACCATATTGTTGAATTTGGAGTTGAAATCACAAATTCATACCTAGGTTTTTCTCAAATGAAATCCACAAATTTTGCTGGATCTGAGATGTTTATGGACGTGTGCGTATACTCAACGAATTCCCCTCGTCGATACGAACGTACAGAACGCTTGATTTGCACGATTAGATTGATGATTTTGATGATTGATATAGGAAGAAAACCGTAGGGCACGCAGTTAGAGTGAAATGTAATTCAGAAATGAGGTTCTGTTCTGATTTTATCTGGGCAGGGCGTCGTCGCATCCGCGACAGACCCCGGTCACACCCGCGACGCCTTCCGTCAGGCCCGCGACAGATTCCTGGTCAGCCTGGACAATTTTTTTTCTTCCTCAACTCTTTCAACTACGACTTATAATGCTCTAATCGTTTATTTCCTCTTTCAAAACCCATTCTTAATTTCTCGCATCATCAGCTAGCAAAGTTTAATGTTGTGTATCAATTTAAGATTTTTACGGTCGTTAGAAATAAATTGAAATAAATTTGAACTTCAAAAGAAACTTTAACATTGGTTGCCTCCCAAGAAGCGCCTTTGTTTAACGTCGTTGGCTCGACAGCCATGACATCAAATTATTTCGTTGAAATGCAGTTCACCTTCTCCAAACGAATTTCATCGAACCACATCAAATCTTGAAGCTCGAAGTAATGTTTCAATCTATAACCGTTAACTTTAAAAATCTTCGACGTGTTCTCACTTTGTATTTCTACTGCTCCATGATTAAAGACCTTTCTAACAACGAACGGTCCATCCCATCGTGATCTCAGTTTTCCAGGAAATAACCTTAGGCAAGAATTGTAAAGTAAAACCTTATCTCCTTCCCTCCTGCCATACATGCAAACTTTGATTTTTCTCCCAATGAAGTGCAAACATGTTTCACAAACTTGGAGATCAATAGAAAACTTTTGGAAAACAGCCTCAAACTTCTCATAATCAGCTCATTCTCAGAAAACACTTCCAATTCTTCACTATTGCAATGTAAACAAGAGATTCTGAAGTATCGACGTTCAAAATAACAAAAGGAGCTAAAACACTACGAAATAACACCAAAATTAACACAAAAAAATGATTTTGACTGAGAAAATGATTCGTGTTTTCACACTCATCAAACTCCCCTAAACCAAACCTTTGCTTGTCCCTAAGCAAAAGAAATAATACAAGAAGAAACAAGAACAATGAAAAATGAGAAACTTGAAACAACTAATAAACAAGTGTCATCACACATATTTCTACAAGCCAATTCATAACTCCCTTCTCACCACACTACATGCAATTATCTTCATATCTCTAAGCTATATCTTAACAAGGCATGACTCACTACCACACAATGATCGTGAGGATCATATCAACACTCTTATAACATACACAAGGTTAAAAGTTTAACCTGAATAAGACAACCACCTATAAGCATTTGCATACTAACCACCTTCTTACCCGAACCAAGTGTACATCGTATTTCATTTCAATATTTGGCCAGGACCAAAGAAGTGTTGTTGCCACCTCTAGAAATCCCGCCTCTTGTTATGATTGCCACACAATCCTGTAGAAGGGTTGTGGTGACATTTTGAAGCAGTTACAGAAGCCCTTTTTCCTTTCTGGAGCCATCACAAACTCTAGAAGAACTTTCTTGTCCGTGGAGAGATGTTTGTGTAACGTCCCGGCCAAATCCTTGCTACTGAGTCATCACCAAGAACCGGTTGTCAGGCTGACAACTGGCCCCACAGACAAACACTAGTCCTTTCAGTGCGCTTTGGCCTCACTCGCGCACGCCCTGAGAAACTTCGCAGGAGGTCACCTATCCTAACATTACTCCACGTTAAGCACGCTTAACTGCGGAATTCCAAAGTTATGGGCTACCGAAAAGGAAGGCGCACCTTATTGGTGTAGGTAGTACTATCAAACCATTTAAGCATTTTCTTGGGATATTACATACACCCCCACTTTAAAGAACGCAACGTCCTCGTTGCGACTTCAAGTACGACACATAGCCCCAGAACCTTCCCCCGCTAGGCGGGCTGACCTGGACCTCTTGTCCATAGGCACGCAGTCGCAGGATTGCTCTGATACCACACTGTAATGTCCTGGTCAAATCCTTGCTACCGGGTCGTCACCAAGAACCGCTCGTCAGGCTGACAACTGGCCCCATAGACTAACATTAGTCCTTTCAGTGCACTCTGGCCTCACTCGCGCACGCCCTGAGAAACTTCTCAGGAGGTCACCCATCCCAGCATTACTCCACGTTAAGAACGCTTAACTACGGAGTTCTAAAGTGATGGGCTACCAAAAAGGAAGGTGCACCTTGTTGGTATAGGTAATACTATCAAACCATTTAAGCATTTTCTTGGGTATTACAATTTGCATTGATAATTATTGTCATTATACTTGATGTTCAGTGTGACCCCAGTCCTTGGGGCATACATGGATGTGTCTATAGGGATACTATCATCATTAACTCTTTCAAGGATGTAGTAAAGAGGGTTTCTGTTGGCAGGAGGTCCGTTGTCCCTCTTGGACCTTCTGGTGCTTCTTCTTCTTGTGGAAGCTGAAGGTGGTTTGGTGGGAATATTTTGGCTTGTGGTGGTGATGGCTGTTTGATTTGAGGTTGAAGTTAGATGGGCATTTTCAATGCCAGTATGGATAGCTGCAGCAACCTCAGCCTGGGCATTAGGATTTGTAAGGTTGCTGCAAGAGTTATGCCAATGAGATCAGCACCATCTTCAATGTCAAAGAGTTGTGCAGAAAGGGCAGCATCTGCCACAAATAGCTGCTGCCCCTTTTTTGTTTTTGGGACCTCAACCACAATATCTTTGCCTTTGGCTTTGGGATCTATATTTGGTTCAGGTCTTGTGGTTGTTTTTAATGGTGATCTTATGATGATGTTTGTTGATATGGTGGTGGTTGTTATGGTTGAGGTAAGGGTTGGGGTGATGTTTGTGGTGGAGAGACTTCTGTAGTGGTGGTTGTAGTGCCATCAACCTCCATTGCAGAAGGGATAATCTTCTCCCTTATTGTAGGAGGTGGAGAGGGGGTTATCTCACGTGGCAAGTCCTTTAGTACTTCAACAATCACCTCAGTGATGGTGGTGATAACATGAAAAGTACTTCCTGTTCATGCAACATCCTCTATGTCTCCTGCAGTAGGGTTTGCTCTTGCCTCTTGAGAGGCTTTGCTGCTGAGAGATGACTCAATAAGGAGGACTAACTTCCTCTTGGCCAATCCTTTCTTGGCCTTCTTCTTCATGACCTTTTTGAGAGTCTTGGTTGAGATAGGGCCTTTGTGGCTAATGTAGACGCCACAAAAGGAGGTTGGGCAGTGTTCTGGGTTGCAAAAGGCACAGACTCTACTGCTATTTGTGAAGCCTCAGTAACCTCTGCTGCATCAGCCTTGGCAACATCCTTACTACCAGGTTTCACTCCCTAGTTGGAGATGACATTTGAGGTGATCACCTTATTGGCATTCAACTTTTTTTCTTCCTTTTAAGGGATGGCCAGCACATACTCAGGATCATGCTCCAGATCCTTCCAAGGAAGTTCATCTCATAGCCCATGGCCAATTATCGAAGAAGAATGTTTGCCCAATTCATCTTCTTCTTCATGAGAATTTTTCTTATGATTGCCAGTTGACCTTTTGTGATCTGATCTTTGGTGTGTTCTCGATACAGCAACACCTTCTTTGCTGTGTCTGCCAGCAGCTTGTATTTGACGAGTGGTGCAATCCTCATGGTTTGCAGGGAATGATCTTGGTTTTCTGCACCAAGTATTTGCAGCCTTGCTGCCTATATGGTTTACTCATCCATAAAGATCTGTCCCTACTTCGAGAGTTTCAGAGCATGTTTAAGGGTTTCTGCATCAATTGTAAGGTCCCTGTCCCTAACCTTGTCAGAAATCTTTATTCCGCATCATCCTCTATGACGTTGTTCTTATCATCTTCCCTTATGCTTTCCATGAATTGTTGTACCGTCCCTAAAAAAATCAAACTGTTGTGCCCAAGGACAAATTCCAAACCTACAAGTGAAAAGAGATTGACGACTTCTTTGATGTCGTTGCCACCGGCCAGATTAAGAGAGTCGAAATCAACCACAAACCTTATTTGAAACCTCACTTCAAATGATTGGGGTTCAATTGTGTCCTTAGATTTGTCATTTTGCGTTCCATTGGTTGTTTTTGAAAGTTAAGAGAGTTTTTGATAATTTTAGAGAGAGAAAGTTTTTTTCTAGTATGGTAATCGAAAAGAGTAAAAGACTTGGCATGGGTCCCTATTTATAGTAAAAATAGAAACCTTTTCAATTAGATGATGTAAAGGTGAGGTGTTTATGTGGCCACAAATTGTTTCTTGGGAAACAACACAGTAATGATGTGACTATTCAGTGTTAATGCAACGCATGTTACTGAAGTAAGGGTAAATTTTGCTGTAGTAAGGTAATTCCCAAGCATTATTGCAGTAAGATATGAACTTTGCTGCCATGACTTGACACTCTATTTAAAGAATTGTTCATTCGAAGGGACTAATGGCTTACTTATTTAAGCATACCCACTTCTCCTATAAAATAAACAAATTTAGATTCTTTTAAGGGTTTTGTGAAAATATTTGCTATTTGACTTTCAGTAGGTATGAATTCTAATTTCAATTATCCTTCTGCAAATGATCTCTAATTTAGTGATATCAAATATCTATGTGCTTTGTCCTAGAATGGAGCACAGGATTTTCAGACATGGCAATTGCAGAGGTGCTATCACAATAGATAGGAGTTTTAAGGATGCTTAACCCATAGTCAAGAAGTTGAGACTTCATCCAAAGGATCTGTGCAACACAGCTTGTTGCAGCATTTTCTTCTGCTTCGGTAGTAGAGGTTGACACAGTTAACTTTTTTTTGCTGAACCATACTAATCTTGAACCAAGATATTGACAGATCCACTTGTACTTATTCCATCTATTCTGCAACCTACAGAGTCAGCATCTGAGAAACGCATTAATTCTAATCCAGATTCCTTTGGATACCATAACCCGAAGTCAGGATTCTCTTTGAGATATCTCAATATCCTCTGGACTGCATAAGGTGTGACTCCTTAGAATTGAATTGGTATCGGGCACAAACACACAAAGAATACATGATATCTGGCCTACTTGCAGTAAGTATAGTATAGATCCAATGATGCCCCTGTATAACTTTTGATCAATTTCCACATTCATCTTTATCTATCTTAACAGTTGAGCTCATTAGTGTCTTCAATGTGGAGGCATTTTCCAAACTAAACTTCTTAATCATATTTCTAAGATACTTTAGATTGGTTTATGAAAGTGCCTTTATCACATTGCTGCACTTGAAGACCTAGAGAGCACTTAAGTTCACCCATGAGACTCATCTAAAACTTCGATGTCATGAGCTTAGAAAATCTATCACACAATTTCTCATCAATACTCCCAAAAATGATATCATCAATATAAATTTGGACCAATAAAATATGATCTTTGTGATGCTTGATAAAAAGAGTTGTGTCCACTTTTCCTCTCTTAAAGCATGATCAATGAGGAAACTTGACAAGGTTTCATACCATGCTCTTGTAGCTTGTTTCAATCCATACAGGACCTTGTCAAGCCTATAGACATGTTCTGCATACTTAATATCCTCAAAGCCAGGTGGTTGTTCTACATGTATCTCTTCATACAATTTTCCATTTAGGAATGCACTTTTAAAGTCCATTTGATATACCTTAAAGTCCATATAAGCAGCATATGCTAAGAACATTCTTATGGCTTCAAGTCTAGCCATAGGAGCAAATGTTTTATCAAAATCGATACCTTCCTCCTATGACTTTCCCTCGGCAATAAGTTTAGCCTTTTTCCTAATTATAGTCCCATTTTCATCACTTTTATTTCTAAAATACCCACTTGCACCCTAAAACAAGGTAATTCTTAGGTTTAGAAACTAAATGTCATACCTCATTTCTCTTAAATTCATTGAGTTCCTATTGCATGTCATTGATCCAGTCATTATCTTTAAGGGCTTCTTCAATCTTCTTAGGTTCTATTTTCAAGATGAAACATGTAGAAAGGCATTCTACTGCAGTAGCCCTCCTACTTCTTTCTGGATCATTTGCATCACCTATGATGTACTCAGCTGGATGATCTTCTATCAATTGTCTTCTCTTTCTTACATCATCCTCAGCTGGCATTTACTCTCCTGTATGTAACTCTTCTGTAGTTTGTTGAGGCTCTATTGCAGGCGAATCTTCTGTAGCTTCCTTTGCTGTATGTTGTTCTTCTTTGTCCTGTTCATCATTCTTGTCAACATACACTACTGTATTTTCATCAGTGTCATTCTGCTTGTCTGCATGGTCAGACTCATCAAAAGAGACATGAATACTTTCCTCAATTACATTAGTTTGAGGTTCAGTACTCTGAAAGCCTTACTGACAGAAGGGTAACCTAGAAAGGTTCCATCAACAACTTTTGACCCAAACTTTCCATTGTTTACTTTATCATTTATATGAATAAAGCATTTACACCCAAAGATATGAAAATAACTTATTGATGGAGTATGTCCTTTATAAAGCTCATAAGGAGTTTTGTTATATAGTTTAGGAATAAGGCATCTGTTTAGAACATAACATGCTATGTTTACTGCTCTGGCCCATTAACATTTAGCTAAGATCTGAAGCATTGTCCTAGCAGTTTCTATTAGGGTCATATTCTTTCTTTGTGCAACCCCATTTTATTGTGGGGTTCTAGGTACAAAAAAGTTATGGCTAATTCCATAGTCATTGCAATACTGATCGAAACCATTTTCGGTTGAAATTTGCCTAAGATGTCTTGTTAACACATCACATGTTTCATTTCTCTTGTGTATAAAGAATATACATGTGTACGTAGAATAATCATCTATAATTACTAATGTGTATTTCTTCCTACTTAGGCTTTCAACCTCAACTGGACCAAAACAGTCCATGTGCGGCATCTCTAGAACCCCTACTGTTTAATCAATATTGATGCTTTTAAAGCTTGCCTTTGTTTGCTTTCCATGTTGGCTAGAGGCACATAGCTAGTCTTTAGAAAACTTGACTTTTTACAGGCCTCTAACTACATCCTGAGAGGCAAGTTTTGAAAGGTTTTTGAAATTCAAATGTGCCAGTCTCCTGTACCAGAGCCATGACAACTTTTCTGTTTCATTTGTGTAAAAGCAATGGTGTTGGGAGAAGAGTTCAAGAAATCACAATGTAAATATTGTAATGTCTTCTCTCGATTAGCTTAATCTCATTTGATTTGAGATCCCTTACTTCACACAGGTAATGGTGAAGTTCACATCATACCCCTTGTCACATAATTGACTTATGGATAATAGGTTATGACCAAATCCTTCAACATTGGCCACATGCTTAAAGACTAGTGAACCTGTACCAAGGGTTTCATAGCCTTTAGTATTACCTACCTTACTGTCACCAAATATTACTTGGGGACCATCTTCTTCTATGAATTCTGACGATAAGCCCTTGTATCCAGCTATATGCCTTGAGCATCCACTATCCAGATACCATGTTAGATTATAATGAAACTGTAAGAGTTTTCATTTAGATCATCGGTCCCCAAGATCTGATCCTATCTAATTGGTCTAAGGCACCCATAATCAAGTTGATTTCTTGGGTGGGATAGTGCAGTGATAGGTCTTATGATCTTCCTTTCCACATTTGTGACACACAATCTTTGACTTTGTGTGTTGTGGCTTATCGACTCTTTTGCTTTCAGTGGTGTAGAAGGGTTCACGCTGCTGCATTGGTGGTGCGAAAGAGTACCATCTCTCTCATGGTACAGTAGGGTATGAAATCAATGCTTGCCACAAACTTGGGTGCAGCGGAGGTTGATTCCATACTCCTATAGGAGGATAGTATACATAAGTAGAAAAGGGGAGTTTTGAGGAAAGTTGAAGTTCCTTTCTTCTACTTGGACTCCTTTGCTTAGTCTCTCCAGTACTCTTCTCCTTTGATTGGATAGCAGAGTTGGAAGTCGTCTGCTGTCCTCTTGTAGAAGGTTGCTTTGAGTGACTAGAAGAAGGAGACTTCTTTTCCTTCTTGACTTTAGGGAATGGGGTTATCCATCACCTTATCAGATGAATGTTAGGTATGTTGAGACCCTTTTGGGGTCTCATCCTTACTGCTAGAGGATGATTTGGTGGGTTGAGTCTCCTTAGAGGTCTCAACCTTACTACAAGAGCCCAAACCAGCTCTAAAGTTCTTGGCTTGAACAAAATGAATCTTTGAAATCTTTTTCTCTTTCATTCCACTTGTTAATCTGATGCTTGAGTTCCTTATTATCATTTTTTAGGTGGATCACATGAGCTTCAGTGACTTCAAGAAATTCAGAGGTAAGACTTAAGTTCCTCTTAGATCCTTTGAAATAGAGTTCGAGCCTGTCAACTTCAGTAGCCCTTTTATTGGCTACTGCAAGCTCATCTCTCAATCTATTTCTTTTCTCCATGGGAAACTTGAAATTTCTTTTCAAGTTGTAAGCTTTCCCAATGAGTTCGACAATGATTGTTTTCATCTCTTCCTTGGAGATGATACCATTGTCAAGCTCATATACCTCATCACTGTTTCGAGCCATGAGGCACATGAGTGACTTTTGAACTCTGGAGGGTGCTTCTGAGGCTACATCATCATCGTCTGACTCAGTATCGCTCTAGGTTTTTGCAGCCAGAGCCTTTTATTTTCTGAAAGGCTTTTTTTAAGGTTGCTGCTTTGGTTTCTTCTTTGTAGTAGGGTTTTTTGGAGGTTTTCTACACTAAGCAGCAAAGTGCCCTACCTTACCGTAGTTATAATAGGTGAGCTCAGAGTCCCTCGGTGCAGGAGTGTCTTTGTTAGGCCTTTCTTTCTTTTTGAAGTATTTTCTGCGTCTTTTGCTTAGCATGGCCAACTTATCATTTAAGGCTTCAGATTGTGAGGCAAAAGGCTCTTCTGCAGACTGTTAGGCCTATCACTTAATTTTTATACATCATGAGTTTGACTCGACAGATATATACTAGGGACATATCAGACTCAAGTTGTACGGTTATGACTTAGGCGAAGCTCCTCTGTCTTTTTTTCCATTTCATGGGTCCCCCAATCGAATTCACCACCACAAAAAAAGAAGAAGAAGAAGAAGAAGAATAGAATAGAATAGAATAGAGCTTCCCTTGCTTCTGATAGAAGCACAAACAACCAGAGCAAGACAAAAAGAGTAAATACTTAACCTTGTTGTCTTTGAAATTGCCTTTTTCATCCCTTTACCAGATGTATTCACACCCCAGCTTTCCCATAGAGAGAACCATTCCGATCCTTAGAAAAAAAAAAAACTCTCAAAAGGATTTCATTTCTAGGGAATTCGTCCGACCCTTGACCAAGATCCTAGCAGAGCCCTGCAATACGTCTCCTCAAACGAACACTTAATCCACTCTAAGTTTGAAGCCTCTTGCTTCGCAACCACACCAGATTGCTCACTCGTCCTCATCGCCACATGGGACCAAAAAGCAAGTAATTTGCTTTCAAAGTGGAGAAAGATGCAAAGCATGAGAGAATGAAGAGAAGAAACCTTTTATCAAGTTTATCGTTTTGTGACTTATGAGGAGCAGACAATCGGGGCTAGGCAGGAAACCAAATGAGGTAGTTGGACAAAGTCAAAAAGTTTATTTTGGTGGGTGAGCAGTGAAGGCACATAGCTGGGTGTTGTTGATTCCTTGACGTGAAATCCACAGCTTGCAACAGCGTATTTTACGAATAGTGTATTCTTCTCATTTAAATTCAAAGCGTATTTATAACTCAGGTAATTAGTAAATATTTTTTAGGATCAATTTTTTTTCCCTATTAGTCCACAATAAAAATTCCACAAAAACAAAAACCCCATAAAAAGAAAAGGAGAGAGTTAAATGCTTGGCGTTTGTAAAAATATAAATTTATATCAAAATATTATTCTCGACAATTTTAGTCTCTCATCATAGTTAGTGCATGTTTTTCTTATACCATGGTTCCATTGAAAAATGATGTTTAATTTTCCACAAACACACAAACAGATCCAAAGATCCTATAAGAAATATCACAACTCCAGGAACAAGTGTCTTATTTGGACAATAAAAAAGGGGAACTTCACAGTCAACGTGAACGAACAAATCGTATTAAAGAGAAACGTGCTTAAATTTTGAAAATATTAGGCAAACAACCAATTGGTCAAGAGTTCAAAGAGTTCGTAAGGCTACCTGTCGTCTCGTCCCCTTTCATAGTTTCAAATCAAACGACACTCCCTACACCGTCACTTATGTCGAAGAGGTCAAAATTTCAGACCTCAAGTGAATTTTGACATAGATAAGGATGGTTTCCTCCATGATGATCACCATGAGAACCCAAGACGATTAGGATTTCGACCTAGAAATCATTGATAGTCACGACAACTTGATAGATTTCACCATGGGCATTTTAATCTTACAAAAAGTGTTAAGATTGATGCTCCCCCCTATGACAAAAAGTTAGATCCTACCATTCTCCTGGACTGATTAGATTCTGTTGAGGAGTTCTTTGATTGGCATGGGATGACTGATAATGAACGTATCAATTCTACTAGAATGATATTGGTTAGGTCAGCATAAAAATATAAGCAAAACATTCAACGAATAATCGAACGGTTAGAAGAGCCACCTATCACTCTTTGGGTCATTATGAAACAAAAATTGAAAGAGAAGTACCTCCCTTTGTCTTATAGAAATCAGTTGATAGACCAAATGTTAAATCACAAATAGTCTACTTTCTCTAATGTCACTGATTATCTCACCACGTTTGAGGAATTAATGTTAAGATATGGCGTTAATGAGGATCCTTCTGTGACTCTCACTAGGTTCATTAATGGACTTAAAACTAATATCAAATGGGAACTCACGATGTACGCTCCTGAGACTATAGAGGATGCCTATCACAAAGCACTTGACATAGAGAAGTACAAGTCCTATCCTTCTTCTTGGGTCTCCCTACAATCCATAACAATGAGTCGCGTCCATATAGGTCTCCTTCACAACCCTTTGTAAGAGAAGGTATTGTCAAAACCCCTATCTCTTTAGCACTTCCTGTGTCTAGACCAAGTGGATTAAAAAACTCTTTTGTTACTTGATCTTCTTTCGAACCCCGCACCACACAAGTAAAGTGTTTTAAGTGTCATGCCAATGACCACATCATATCACGATGTCCTCAACGAGACTTGGTCATAGAGCAAGAAGGTAACAAACCACTTGAGTATGAAGATTAGGTTGTTGACCCGGTTGAATACTCTGGTGACGAAGATGATCTAGGAGAGCTAGACCCTAGTGAACACCAACTCCATGTTGTAAGATGCCTTCTGTCTACTACCTTTGACATAAATGAGTGGAAAAGAACAACTATCTTTCAGACCATAATCGCAATGATAGATCTTGTAAGCTGGTAATTGATGTGGAAGTATTATGAATGTAATTGCTAAATCTGCTCTATCCAGATTAAATCTTAAGGCTGAACCTCACCCCAATCCATTTAAAGTTATATGGGTTAATAAGACAACTCTTCATGTGAGTGAAGGATGTCTCATCCCTATTCAAATAGGGGATTACAACGAGAGAATCTATTATGATGCATTACCAAATGAATGTTGCTCACACTTTACTTGGTCGATCATGGATTTATGATCATAATGTGACCAACTATGGTAAGGAAAACACTCAAGTGTTTATTCACAAACGAAAAAGTGTTATTCTCACTCCTTGTAAGCCTCCTGAACAACACCTCATATCCAAACCCCACTTATCCTCTCAGAAAACCATTCATCTCATCTGTCATAAAGCTTTTTCAAAGATTGAAAATCAGAGTCAATTTTGTTTTGTCGTCGTTGCCAAAGACTCGTCAAGTTTATCTGATTCTGTTATCCCACAAGAAGTCACCTCTCTTCTTAAGGATGACTCTGATGTCATACTAGATGAACTAATAGCCGAGCTATCCTCAATGAGAGACGTTCAACACACCATTGACCTTATCCCTGGGTCACATTTGTCAAACTTACCCTCACTATATAGGATAAACCCTAAGGAGCATGTCCAGTTGAATAGGCAAGTCGAGGAGCATCACACTAAAGGTTTTATCCAACACAGTCTCAGTCCTTATACCGTCCCTACCCTCCTTATCCCAAAGAAAGACGGATCTTAGAGAATGTGCATAGAGTAGAGCCATAAACAAAATCACAATCAAGTATAGGTTTCCCATACCTAGGCTTGAAGATATGCTTGACATGCTACCTCACTCCTGTTGGCATTCTAAAATTGATTTGAGGAATGAATACCATCAGATTGGAATTAGGCTTGAGAAGAATGGAAAATCGCTTTTAAAACACAAGATGGTGGCCTATATGAGTGGTTGTTTCTGTCTTTTTTGTTTATCCAATGCTCCCAGCACGTTCATGTGCTCCATGACTTATATTTTGCAACCCCTCATTGAAAAATTTCTTGTCGTGTACTTTGATGACAACTTGATTCATAGCAAGACAAGACATGAGCACATTGACCATCTTTCTCGGGTTTTTCAGGCTCTTAAAGAACATAAACTTTATGCCAACCTTAAAAAGTGTTTTTTCTTTAAGCCTCAGAGCTTATTTTTGGGACTCATTGCTTTTGCTAACGGTATTTCAGTGGATACTAAAAAGGTTCGAGCCATTAAGGAATGGCCTAAACTACAGACCAACACAGAAGTTCGCAGCTTCCATGGCCTAGCCACTTTCTAAAGAAGGTTCATCAAGGAATTCACTTCTATTACATCACCCATAACTGACTGCCTTAGAAAAGGAGAGTTTAAGTGGACCCCGTGTGCTTCCATAGCATTTAGTCAAATTAATAAAAGGTTATCCGATACACCTGTCCTTAAACATCCTGATTTCACCAAACTTTTTGAAGTTGCCTGTAATGCCCCTGGTGTCGGCATAGGTGGTGTTTTGAGTCAAGAAGGTCACCCGATAGTCTTTTTCAGCAAAACACTCAATGACGCAAAACAACATTACTCAACGTATGACAAAGAGTTTGATGTTGTTGTCTAATCTCTCAGATACTTGAGGTATTGTCTTCTTCCTCAGGAGTTTGTCCTATATTCTGATCACGAGGCAGGTCTCTGAGACATCTTCATGGTAGACACGCTAGGTGGGTTGAGTTCCTAAATAAATACACTTTCGTCCTTAAGCACCAAGCATAAAGCTAACTTGGTTGCTGATGCCCTAGGTCGAGTTGTTGGAGTCCTTCATGATATGCATATCAATATAACCGGATTCGAACAATTGAAAAATGAATACCCCTCTTGTCTCGATTTTAGCACGACCTAAAATGAAGCCTGAGTGGTAACCGAAGGGAATTTATTGAGTTTATCATACATGACGGTTACCTTTTCTAAAGCAGTTGTCTTTGCATTCCCTGTACATCACTTAGAGAGTTTTTAATCTGGGAATTACATGCAGGAGGACTACCTGATCATTTAGGGATAGATAAGACCAATGCTTTGGTCGAGGATAGGTTTTACTAGCTTGCATAAAATGAGTTGTTGCCAGGATTGTTTCACAGTGTCGCACTTGTCAACTAGCGAAAACAACAAAGCATAACACTGGACTTTATACTCCCTTGCCTGTCCCACATGAACCTTGGAGAGATTTTAATATGGATTTTGTTCTTGGGCTCCCAAAAACAACTCGTGGAAATGATTCTATTCTCATTGTGGTTGATAAATTCTCAAAAATGACACATTTTATCCCATGCAGTAAGGCTAGTGACTTTGCTCAAGTTGGTAAGCTGGATTTCAAAGATGTGGTCAAATTACATGGAGTATCTACTTCCATTGTGTCTGATAAAGATGTGTGATTCTTTTATTCTTTCTGAAAAACATTACGAAAAATGTGTGGTTCCAAATTAAAATTTTCCTCTGTGTTTCATCCACAGACCAATGGACAAACTAGGATAGTCAACCGAAATCTAGGGAACCTTCTTCGATGTATTGTTGAGGAAACACAGGATACTTAGGATTTGGTCATACCTATTGTTGGATTTTCCTATAACAATTCGGTTAATGGTTCTACTGGCATGAGTCCCTTTATGGTTGTCTATTGATATTCTCCTCGTACCACCATTGATCTTGTTCCCCTTCCCCTTGATGTTCATATTTCTGAGCTTCCTAAATTTTTTCCACACCGTATACATGACTTGCATGCTAAGCTAAGGCAAAAAACTGCACCAAGTAATATGAACTATAAAGTTGCATTTGATATACATCGAAAAGGAAAAGAGCTCAAAGAAGGTGATAATGTAATGGTTCGTTTGCGGCCTGAGTGATATCGTAAACACACATTCAAAAAGCTTTATGCTAGAGCTATTGGCCCTTACTTTATACTTCAAAACATTGGATCTAATGCTTATTTACTTGATTTACCTGATGATATGAGTATTAGTCCAATTTTTAATGTGAAAGACTTGTCACTTTATCGAGGCACCTTCGAGCCTTCTTCTTTGTCCACTCATGATTCTGTTGGGATCATAGTTCCATCGCTCCTCAATTTTTCACAGACGCCTCTTTCCCTCGAGAGTATATTGTTTGATGAGTTCGTTGCATATTCACATGGTGGATTTCGTCGCTTTCTGGTCAAATGAAAGGGTTTACCTAAGTCAAAGAACACTTTGCTCTAGAAAGGTGATTTTCGTACCATTGATGCTGATTTTCTGGAGTGGTACATTGTTTAACCTCATGTGTTTTGATGATAACAAACAATAATGCACTGATGTTGTTTTGAGTTTTAATGTGTGTAGGTGCACAACTTTAGGTTTGAAGTTTGATAGATCTCGTGGAATCTTGGATCAAGCAAACGATGGACCCGATGATCATTTGGTCCTGCAAAGGAGATCATCAAAGGGGCTTGGATCATAGTCTTGATGGATGAACTAGAGATCTTGGATCGAGTCAAAACCTCAAGTGTTCGTGAAGCAACTCAAGATCAAATACTAGAGCTACAGGATGCAAAATGGAGATCAGTAGTGTACTGTCCTGTAAAGTGTCCGCAGTTATGGTACTCTTATTAAGTCAGTCGTGATAATAAGAACTTAGGATCCATTGAATAACCAAAGGGAAAAATGTTTTCGCAAGGGTCAATGCTTATGAAGAACCGTCTCTTGCGTGAGTAACAGATTCTGTTATAAATCCTTGGTTTCTTGGATCACATTTTAAAATAGATATTTACTAGATATTTTAATGATTTTCTATTGGAAAAAAATATCTATTTGGTAGTGGACGTTAAGGGCTAAAGGTTTATTATATTTTGTCAAATATTCCAGAACTCAGGAGTCCAAACATCTTAGGTGAACTGTTAGTCTTTTGGGCCCCGGTCTAGACACGGAAACCTGCACAGACCAGAAACAACAAGCTTGGTTAATCGAGCCCGAGGTGTGATCCTCGGGGACCGGCTCCGATGCCTAAGTCAGTCTCGGTCCAGGAATAGAAATCAATGAATGAGTTAGGGTCCATAGAATCTTACCATTTTAGGTAGTAATTATAGAATACTATTCACCTTTGGTATTATGGACACTTGTTATCACCTTAGGAGGTGCTTGACTTATCCATCCATAAGATACCATCTGGCCTTTTCTCATAGGTTCTTGGCTTAATGGTATTGGGCCATTTATTGGGTCTTTAGCCCAAACGATCATAATTATTTTGTATCAACACTTGCCCCTCAGGTCCCAAGTGGAGAGTCCGGGTCGGGAGCTCAGTGCCTTTGGACCTTTGATCCATTTATTCTTTGGGGGCTTGATTGACTGATTTGGAATTCTTCAAGGATTGATCGAGTTGAACCTTATCCTTCTGGGAATGGATAAAGTAAAAACCTAACCGATTTTGAAACTTGGGGCCATTAATGGTGACCTCATAATCATCGAGTTCGAAATGTCGTATGGGGATTTGTGCAATTCAATGCTAGCGTCATCATTGAAGAGTTGAAGCGTCACGTCATTAAAGTCTACTGGGTAATGATAATGGCTGAGATGACGTGTCAGCCTCAGATTGGCTGGCCTGGCGGTTTCCCGCCAAAAGGCTTTAGACTTTTCCCACTAAAAGCCTATGAAGGGTTGGGCCAATTATCCCTATAAGGGGATGGGGCCCCCCCTGCCCCCCCCCCCGTATTTCTCCTTCAATTCTCCCTATTCATTCTTGAACTAGGTGTCCTTCCGAACTTGGAGCCCTTCCAACTTCCAACTTGGCTTTTCTCTTGGCTAGGCGCAACGGGTAAGTCGGTCCGCTATCATGTTTGTCCCCCTGGGGATTTGCTGCACTTGTAATGTAGGAAGTTCCCGAGTTAACTTTTGAGCTGCTTGTCAATATCCTTTAATCGCATCCTCGACTTCACACATCCAGCTCATTTCCTCTACTACTAGCTTTGAATCCGTATAGGCTTCTATGGGTGAGGCGGTGAGATGCCTGACTAGCTATAGTCCTGAGATCAATGCTTCGTACTCGACCGAGTTGTTCGTGGTAGGGAACTGGAGTTCTATTGCACAGGGTAGCTCCCAACCAGTTGGAGTGATTAGTAACACTCCTGCCCCTGTCCCCTTGGCATTCGACGATCCATCTGTGTTGATCTCCACGGCCTCATTTCTTTTGCTTGGTTTTTCCGATCTTATGAGGTCGGGATATCGGTGAATCGGCATTTTACTAGGAAATCGATGAGTGCCTGCGCTTTGATTTTTTTGGTTTATAACTCAAATCATACTCGCTCAACTTGATAGACTATTTGATTAATCTCCCCTAAAGTTCAGGCCCATACAAGACTTGCCTCAGGGGCTGGTCGGTCACTATTATAATATGATGTGTCTGAAAATAAGGGCAAAGCTTTCTTGCTGTATTTACTAGTGCTAAGGCCAGCTTTTCTATTCGGGGGTAGCTGGTCTCAGCATCATGAAGGACCTTACTTACAAAATAAATTGATCTCTGTTTGTTTCCCTCTACTCTGAGAAGAATGGCAGAGACCGCATCGTCAGAGGCTGCTAGGTGGACGACCGGCTCCTCCTAGACTTTACGTTTTTTCAGTAAGGACATCTCACCGAGATAGCTCTTCAAATCATCAAAGGCTCTTTGGCAACTCGGTGTCCACTCTAGTCTTGAGGTGGCTCCTCTCAACGCCTTGAAGAAGAGCAAGGTCCTTTCTGAGCATCAGAAAATGAATCTTCCAAGTGCTGCTAGACAACACGTTACCTTCTGAACCTCTTTCTTTATGCGTAGGGGGCTCATATCCAGGATGACTTGAACCTTGGCCGGGTTGGCTTCAATTTCTTTACTGGTAATCATATACCCCATAAATTTTCCCGACTTCATGTCGAAAATGCATTTGACTGGGTTGAGCCTCATGTTGTATTTTCTGAGCACCTCAAATATTTTTTCGAGGTCGGTGGTACGGTCTTCCGACTTCAGAGACTTGGTTAGCTTATCATTCACATAAGCCTCCATTGTTTCCTCTAACAGGGGCTTGAATGCATCATTCACCAACCTTTGGCACATTACTTCTGCATTTTTCAACCTGAACGGCATGACCCTGTAGTAATAGGTTCCCCCTTCTGTGATGAAGAAGGTCTTAACCCGATCCTCCGGTGCCATTTGGATATGGTTGTAGCCCGAGAATACGTCCATGAAGGACAGGAGCTCGTACCCTAAGATGGCGTCAACCAATTGATCAATTCGAGGCAATGGGTAACAGTCCTTTGGACAGGCCCTGTTCATGTCAATGAAGTCGACGCACTTTTTTCCCTTTTCATTTGCCTTTTTCACTATGACCATATTTGCTAGCCGATCAGGGTATGAGACCCCCCTGATGAAGTCAGTATTAAGCAGCTTATCTACTTCTTCAGCAATGGCTTTGTTCCTCTCAGGTGCAAAGCTTCTCGTCTTTGCCTTGACAGGGCGGACCTTCGGATCTATCAATAACCGATGTACTATTACGTCTGGGTCAATTCTTGACATGTCTTCAAGTCCCTAGACGAAGATATCTGAGTTGCTTCTCAGGAATTGGATCAATCTACCTCTAATTGGCTCATTCAATTCAGCTCCAACGCAGATAGGTTTTCCTCTCTTTTTGTCTTCCAAGGGGATGACTTCTTTGTCCTCAACGGGCTCGGGGCCCTCAACTCAGTCCCGAGGATCCAAGTGAAGCGAAAAGGCTTTCCCGGTTGACTTTGCTTTGAGAGTGACGTCATAGCATCGTCGAGACTCCTTCTGGCTTTCTCTCATGCTATCCTCTCCGTTCGGGGTTAAAAACTTCAGTGTTAGGTAGCACGAAGTCAAGACTACTCTTACTTCCACCATAGTCAGTCTCCCTATGATTCCGTTGTACGTCGAGGGTAGGTCTACCACCAGAAAGTTCGCGACTCAGGTCGATGTCCTATCGATACCTTCATCTCCCGGGTTATCGCGAGGGAGACATACCCCTTAGGGAATACCGAGTTTCCAGTGAATCCGACCAGGGGAGTCTTAAAAGGTTTGAGATCCTTGTCCTCGAGTCCCATTTTCTTCGAAATCGAATAGTACAAGACGTCAGCCGAGGAGCCACTGTCCACCAGCATCCTCTTCACATCAAAGTCCCGATGTGGAGAGTAAGGACCAGGGCATCGTCATGGGAAAGAGTGATTCCCGTTCCCTACTCGTGGTGTAAAATGACTCCGGATCGTCTCGGTGCCCCTCGGGTTTATGTCTCGGGCTCCTTGATATGCTAAGTTCAGCGATGCCTATAGTGCATATTGATTAGGACGGTACAAAACCTCCGGAGATCACATTAATCCTGGGTCTATGCTTTGATTCATTATTCTTTCTTCGAGGCGATCGTAATCTGTCTTGATATCTTTTTGGCGACCTTCCCCTAACCTCAGGTTGGTCCGCCATGAACCTTTTCAGGGCCCCTTTTCATATCAACTCCTCTATGGCATCTCTGAGGTGGTGACACTCCTCAGTATCATGCTCGTGGTCCTTATAGTAAAGACAATATCATGCGGTATCCCAGTTGTTTCCACAGAAGTACTGCTTATCGGGATCTTTCTGGAGCAAGTTTTCTTCCCGAGCTGCACAGAGCGCCTCGGCTCGGGAAGTGTTGAGCGGGGTGTGGAAGGAGTAGGTCGGATGTCTTCCCTTCCTTCTTCCTGTTCTGTTATCCTGGCTGCCCTCTTTCCCCGAGTCACGTTGTCCCGATCTCGGGAGCTAGACTCCCCTAGTGCAAGCCCCTGAAATCGATCCCGCACCACCATCTCAGCTTCTACAGACACGTGCTGGCTTATTTTGGCCAACAAGGTTGTGTAGGTCCTAGTGCGTTCTAGGCTCAAGTCATACGCCAAGTTCCTGTTCTCCAACCCTCTTATCAGTGTTCGGCAGACATCAGAGTCCTCAACCTTATCAATGTGGACTACCTTTGAGTTGAACTGTTATACATAGCTCCTTACGCTTTCGCCTGGTCTTTGCTTCACCTCGTAGAGGTGTTCAGAGGTCGACTGGATCCTTATGCTGTTTATGAACTAGGCAGTGAATGCTTGAGGCAAGTCCTCAAATGAGCTGATGGACCCTAGGGTGAACCCATTAAACCATACCCGAGCGTGACCTCTTAGGGTGGTAGGGAACGCTTTGTAGATGATCCCATTTGAGGTCTCGCACAAGTTCATGGACGTCCAAAAGGTCTGGATGTGGTCGAAGGGGTCCCTCGTTCCATCATAAGACTCTGTCATCAATGTCACCAAATCTGCACCTGCCCCTAGCCCTGTCACCTCCTCCTCCTGGGATGGTGGAGGGGCATTGAGCCGAGCCTTCCTAGGTGGGTCACTACTGCGAGCTTGCTGCGCCTGATCTCGGACGCTCTGGCGATTTTGTGTCATTGAACCTAACCCTACGATCGGTGCCAATTGTTTAGGTTGAACTCGGAAGTGGGCCTGAATTCATGAGTCCATACATCTTAGGTGAATTGTTAAGTCTTTTGGATCCTGACCCAGACACGAAAACCTAGACAAATCAGAAACATCAAGCTCGATTACTAGGGGCCCAGGTGTGATCCTAGGGGATCGACTCCAATATCTAAGTCGGTCTTGGTTCAGGAATGGAAAACAATGACTGAATTGGGATCTAGAGAATCTTACCTTTTCATGTAATAAATGAGAATATTTATATAATAATATTCACTCTTTGCATGGTAAATACTTGTCACACCTTAGGAGGTGATTGACTTAGCCATCCATGAGATGCCACTTGCTATTTTCTCTTAGACTCTTGACTTAATGGTGTTGGACCCTTTGTAGGACCTTTAACCCATAGGATCACAATTATTTTGTACCAACATTCCTAAGGGTAGACATAGGATAAATGGATTTGTAACTGTCCTACAGTTAGGAATTACAGGAGAAGTCTTGCAGTGTGATCTATGAGCAAGTGAGTAAGGATGTACTTGTAAAGTGGTTTTACACAGTGCGATTGCTGTGTGTGAAGAGTGAATGTAACTCCCTGGACAAACTGGAGACGAAACACTATAAATCTGATGTCACTTGTAATTTAGTATTCATGTATTGTTTGTTATATAATTGATCACGAAAAAGATTGTACGAACAACTGAAACTGAAAAGTTTAAGAATCGTCTCTTAACAAAGAACTGTTTCCACATAAAGAACTGTCTCTTACTACAAAATCAGTTTTAGTACATCACTTTGCAAGAATTCGAAAAATCTTAAATACTCAATTCATCCCCTCCCCCCTCCTCTCTTGAGTATTTTCTGTGACTGAAAACTAACATACATTGAGCATAACTCTACTGAATCAAGTTCTTCTCAAGTCGAGGAAAATGATGATGGGCCATCCACTTTTTCCAAGCACGTCTATTGAGTATTTCCTGTGACTGAAAACTAACTTACATTGAGCATAACTCTCCTGAGTCGAGTTCTTTTCAAGTTGAGGGAAATGATGATAGGCCATCCACTTTTTTCAAGCATGCCTATTGTCGAAGAAAGTCCAAGCACGTCTAGATCCGGATTTGACATATTTGAAGATTTAGACATAAAGTTGAAGATCTATGCATGTTTTGTTCATGCTAGTGTTTTTTTAAGTTTGTTTTCATCTCTTTGATTGTAATTCATTCCCTATAAATACCGTGCTCTTTTGTTATATCAAACATTAAGCTTGAATGAATACGAGTTGAGTGTTGTATTGATTTCCCTTTTGAGTTCCTCTCTTCTTCTCTAAACTATTCTAAATCCTTCCTTTCTCTTCTTTAAATATATCTTAATTCCTCTTTGTTTCCCTTATTCTACATCACAATGCTTTCTATTTTGATTTCGAGGACAAACTGAAGCATAAGTTTAAGGTACTCCTTTGCTGATTTCGTGATTTTCATCTACAAGTCAATTGTTTTACCTGCTGGCAGCTGTTTCTGTATTCTTTCTCCCTAGATAGATTGGAAAAGGCTATGGCGCCTCGGAGCCTGATTGCCACACCTCCTATATTGCCGTCAATTTTCCTGATTTATTTCCCAATTGGAAATTGTTGTGGCCCCTGGCATCCCTTGAAAGTTAAATCGTGACTGTTGTGTCCGTTAAACATGTCTGAATCATGACTGCCACACCTTCTATTGCTGTTGATGAATGCTCGTCATTTAGTTGCAGGTAAATTTAATCAGCTGCTATTGTAGATTGAGAGG
>JAOVYX010017332.1:8845-22480 GCA_035668315.1 Drosera spatulata
TATAAAACCATTTAAACTTTTTCCTCGGGGTATTACATTGTAACGTCCGAGATCCACGTCATGTGACACGTGAAGCTATGCCGTCACGAACCCGGTTCATGACAAGGCTAAATAAACCAAACAGGTTTAAAGGTATAGAGATCAAGGAAACTATTTGTGATTCTTCCATTCATGTTGTTTAGCTGTTACGAATTCAGTTTACAATCATAAGGCGAAAGCCATTAAGTTACATAGTTTGTGGCATGACTAGTACATCACATATATTACATATCTAAAATAATCATAGTTTCATTACAACATTCTCAAAATATATAGGGTAACTATAGTCTTCATCGATCATCTGATAACTCACCTGCAAACGAAATACACAATCCCTGAGTACTAAACTCAGTAACCTAGAGTATATGTCTCACATTTACAGGGTGCTTCCCCGACTATGGCGAATCGATGAGTACCAGTAAAACACTTATACTTTTACAGAAAATAGGTATGTCATATTGCATGTGAGTATTTGTATGCTTTCATGTCTCTTAGGTTCATTTTTGTTATCATGTCTATGACTCGAGAGTTTTCAACAGACAGACTCTGAATACAAGACTTGTCAATTGTCAGCCGGGCTATAAGAATCCGTCGATTCATTACGTAGTTGCATAGGTTGTACGCCGTCTTGCATTTTAGTAGATAGAGTGCGCATCCAACGGGCTCTGTTTGCATCTCATTGGGATAGATTTTGGTCTCCCTGTTGAGAGTAGCCAGTGGCCCCGCCACGTCTGGCGTTGAAACCGCTGGATGCATGATAAGAGGATGGGGACTCCCCAACGCTCCCTATCTAGTTTCAGTTCACCCGTGGCGATGACTCAAGAAGTTTGGCTAGAGTTCAGTCTCAATGACTTTCACATGACATACAATAAAATTCCAAAAAAGGACATCACGTTTGACCTCCTTCACAACAATTTCAGCATAAGGCGATGATGACAGTGAGCACATTCAAGAGAGTACGATAGATGACTTGACAGTCCATGAAACATATGCAGTGTTCAGCCTTTATATTTGAATATGCGTTCATTGTTGGTTCGCATTTTGTTCATTCGTATCGCTAGAGAATGTAATCTCCAACCCGTTCGGGTATTTTCTTAAGCATTTGTTATGATGAGATTATTTGATATCATTCATGCATTACAATCACTCGTACTTATATTTATAAACATAGTAGTTTATCTGAAAAGCATAGTTCTGCATACATATGGATATATTGTTTATTTGCAAAGCATTGTTCTGTATGATTTGATTTGTTATAATCCCAGCAATGTCCCCACACCAAACACGTCAGACAGTATCCCTGTCCCGAATGTAGCGTTGCATGGTCATATATTTAAGTTTAATATCTCGTTTCTATTCGTAAGGATTATATGTCACATATACACTTTTAGATTTAATAGCAGAAAATAGAAAAATAGAAAACAGAAAGCAGAACACAGAAAGCAGAAAACAGAAAGCAGAAAACAGGAAGCAGGAGGTCATAGCTTGCAAATCCTATATATCCCCATTTGCTTAAAACGCACACAATTCCGTAGTTCTCATCACATCCACATATACTCAGCCTGTTTATATACGTATTATGCTAATATTCGATCCGAAAGCATACGAACATAATTCCGTAATTACCTCAAATGCTTGGTTCTGCGATGTGTTTTCTCGTACTCCGGCTCAATGTTTCCCTGAACACCCCTTCTGTGCTGCTGGTGCTCTCCCTCTCCGTCTCTGCTGTTGTGACTGTCCGAAGATGATGTGATGGTCGTGATGGTACGGTGATGGAGAAGGAAGAAATGATGGTGACGGCGGGTCATGGTGATGTTTGGCAGGTGTGTCGGTGGCCGTGAACAGTTTGGTGGTGTTTGACAGTTGTGTTGGTGGCCGTGAACAGTTAGGTGGTTAATGGTGTATGATGTTGGGGCCGAGATGGTGAAGATGGTTGATGCGTGGTGAAGGCATGGCTATGGTGAAGATGGTTTTATGCTTTTGATATCGTTATTCATATATTTAAATATATAACGTTAAATTTAATCGTACGTTATTTAATATAAGAAAAATATATTTATTAAATGTTGAAATTTTTGGGATTTTACATACATGCACCCTCACTTCAAGTACTCAACGTCCTCGTTACGACTCAAGCACCACATACATCCCTAGAACCTTCCCTCGTTAGGTGGCTGACTCAGATCCCTTGTCTACAGGTCCAACTAACGGTCGCAAGGTTGCTCTGATACCATTTTGTAACGCCATCAAATTCCCCAAGGCATTATCGCCGCTAGATAGAATGATTCTTAGCAATGTTATTACAATCACATAAGGTTTAGTTCTTAAAAACAAAGAAAATTATATCCAACATCAAAACCCCAAAAATTACATCAACGATATTAAATGTCTCGCAGCAAAGATAAACTAAGATTTGAAAATAATGTTACACGTTTATTGAATAAAATCCAACTGAACTAAATGCAAATGCAATAAATCTCGCTCTAAGTCGTATCATCTTCCATCTGTAACAAACCTGAAATGAAATAGTAAACTATGAGCCAAAGGCCCCGTAACACCATAGGCCCTATTTCACCTCCAAAGGTTAACGTAATTACGATGAATTACGTTAAACCCGTACATCATCAAACACATAACCGCATCAACCACTTGCAACAAGATTACAATATATCACCTAGCGAAGAGTCCTAAACACAAATAAACAATAACAATAAACATAGAGAAAATCCAAACAAACCAATTGTCTCATTTATTTATAATTTATGTTATATCATTTTAAGTTCTCAACCAACCCATTTAATAATATTTGCGACTAAGGACGATTTTTTCAAATCCATCTACCAATTAGGGGCACGACTCCATAATGATTGACAATGGGGTCTCCTGCAGTAAGTTTCCCTTATTGGTTAATCCTTGATGTCAATCTTAATTGTCGTTGCATGCACGCGAAGAATGTCATCGCACTCCACCCTCCCTAGGTAGTGTTTAACTTGTCCCAATCATTGTTTAAATCCATTAATTTTTTAATTTATTCTCAACTCATTAAATCATTAATTCAGTCTCAACCCATATCATCTCATTTAAGATCGTCATGCATCCCAAATATCTATCCAAAATCCAAATCATAGGGAGTCACACGATACAACCAAGAGACAACCAACATTATAAAAATAATTATTTCTCTTATATTAACATATGACAGTGATCATACAAACACATCTAATCAACCAAACAACAGTCAATCATCCACAAGTCCTAAATATTCTAGCACATCGTTCAAGATAACGATTTTTAATCGTTATACATAAATAATGCGGGTTCAATGTTATCTTTGAGACGAATTAAAACCACTCTCATTACTTGAGTGAGTTAACCCTCTTGAACGTCTCCAAGCTCCAACTCTCGATCTCCTATTAAACCAGTAACATAACATAGTAATTACTAAAGCATACGTTATACTAAATAATTAACAATACTAAATTATTATAAGGTGAACATGTTGTGTTTATGGTCAATAGATCAATGGGTCATATGACCCCTTCCTTCTTCCCCTGTTCCTGTCCAGGCATGCTTTTCGTTGCGACTTCGGCTTCGGTCAATCACACACACCCATAACAATTGCAACGAGGCATCACACAAGGTCGGGTCCTTCAATTGGCTTCGTCGATTGGTTCTCATTCAATCTCGCGACGTCGACGACGCCATGGTCAGGTCAGCGGTGGCGACTTCAACGGAGACACCAGGGACGAGCGGCGGCGGCTCCTGGCTGAGGGTGGGCGAAGCTGAGAACGGCGACAGCGCTGGTGGTCCGGCTGGGCGGCTGCGGGGAACGGGGAGAGGGGAAGTCTGGCGGCGGGGATCGGGAAACAGTAAGAGAGATTAGAGGGAATTAGGGTTAACCTCAGTGTTGTGTTTGACCCAAGAGTGTTTGTTCAGTCAATTATTATAAATATATTTATATATTTATAGATAGTCATTAGTTGATTAATTTGAGAACTCTCATAGTTAGCGTTTCATATTTTTATAAATTAACTGTTGCATATAATTATTCACAATCTTATTATTTATTTTCGTTAAGTTTATTTAAGGATCAATATATTTATTAGTGATATTTTGATCAATTATCTTAAATTAAATATATCGATCTTTATCGTTCATCTATCCATGTTGTAACTAACCAATTTGGTCCATTGGCTTGAGAAGCGGTAGCAACATTAACAGCAGGCTGGGAGTTTGACGGAGGCTTGATGGGATAGCAGGTTTTTACAGTGTGGCCATATCGATCGCAAAACTGACAGAGAGGTCTACCAGACTGATGGGGAGAAAAGTTGCCTGATTTGCGCCCTTCTAATTGATGATCCTGTGACGATGTATTTCGATTACGGCGATGGGAGAGGTTGCGCCCATTACCTCGATTCTGCTGATTAAAGCCTGAACCATTGCTACGCGGTCGACTGGCATAGTTTGCAGTGATTGGAAGGCTATCTGCTGCAGGAGAATCACGCTTAAGATAAAACTCATAAGCGATTAAATCGCAGCAGCAATCTCCTTGTATCCATAACCAAGACCTCTCATAGCATGAATAACAAGATCATCATCAGATATGGGAGAGTCTATGATAGCAAGCTCATCAGCAACTCCCTTAAGTTCGTGATGATACTCAGAAACAGATCTTGGCTGACGACGGATTGAAGATAATTGATCTTCCAAGTGCATTACTCGTGACCAGGACTTATTTGCCTTAAGCTGAGTAAGCTTCTCCCATGCTTCACGAGCGCTCTTTGCAAAAGCAATGAGAGGAAGAATTTGCTCCGACACAGAAGGCAGGATGGCATGCAAGAGAAGCTGATCTTGACGATGCCAAATGGTGAAAGCGGGGTTAACTTCACCCCCAATCTCAGTTGCAAGACGAGGATTAGAGCCATCAAAAAACCATTGAAGATCGTAACCAATCAGAAGCGCATTGAACTGGGCACGCCAGGAAGGGTAGTTAAAGGAGGTAAGCTTGACAGGGATATGAGCAGCGCTTAATACAACAAGACTTTGTGTGACAGATCCAGAAGCTGTGATAACTGCGTTTTTGAATTTCAGTGGTCATGATTCTTAGCGTTTTGTGGCGGATGGGCTGTAGAGTGGATCCAACGACTCAGAAGAGTCAAGAGAATTGCTCTGGTACCATAAAGAGATCGCAAAATAGGATAAAGGACTGCAATGCATTTCATTGATCTATTTGTATGAATATATACATAGGAAAAGATTCACAAATAAGGTAGTTATAACTAGCTATCTAAAAATACAAAGATATGCATGGATATGAGAATGATTATAGGGATCTATTTATTCCCTAATAAGAACTCCCTGCACTTGATGGAGTTTGGTTCTTCATGCATTAAATATTTTCTCATTTATGATTATAAATTAAATATATTTGATAAATATTGATACTTCATTTTTCTTAAAATACAATATGTTTCAAATGTATAAAAATATCATATTTATGATGTTCTTTGAAGCCTTGGGGCAATGCTATTTGCAACACGGAATTGGAAGTTTTGAACGAGCAATCAAGATCGTGTCATATTAGACTTGTCATTGTATTCGTTCACTCAAGTTGAAAGGAACCCTTGCTAGAATATGTGTTAGTGATATCGTGCAATGACTCAAACAAACTCATAGTTTTGATCAGCAATGATAATCAGATTAACGATACCGTATCATCACATGCTTTCATATAAGATTATGATACTATCGATCGCTATATCTGATAGTGATATACAATAAAGGAAACTAATAAGACAAAATTCAATACATTTGATATAGGACATTTTCAAGCTGTAATTGAATATCCCAATAACTCAAAAACCACAACCTATACTTACTAGCTATGTCCAAACAAAGGACAATGTCACTTTTTTTTTATAATGAAAAAAAAAAGACAAAAATCCAAAACTACATTGAAAAAAATATTTATACACATTAACTTAAATAACCACATAAAAACAATGGATGACATCACAAACATAATTTTTCTCCCAAACTTACGCTCAAATTAAACAAACGAAAAGTAGACAGGTTAAGTACTGATTTCTCTAAAGCAGGACACCAGGGAAAGGCGAGATAGAGGTGAAATGAGCCGTACTAGTAGTTGAGTAAGAACCAAGAATCATCATCATCGAAGAACTCCTCCTCCACTCACCGCCGATGGCCGCCACCACGACGACCCTCATAATCCTCCTCCTCTTCCTCCTCTTCCTCCTCCTTCCTTTCACATCCCCCTCACCCCAAATCCCCGGCGGGCTGAACACCTTCCTCACAACCCACTACCTGACGGACCCCTTCTCCCTCAACGACACCTTCCCCTCTCTCCCCAAACTCCCCAAACTGCCCCTCTCCGCCACCCCACTCTCCCCCTTCTCCCTCACCATCCCAATCACCCTCCACGTCACCCTCGTCGGCCCACACCCCAACTCCGCCTCCCTCTCCGCTCACCTCCTCTCCTCCTTCCTCTCCTCCCTCAACTCCACCTCCCCCTTCCACGTCATCACCCCTTTCGACCCCACTCATCCTCGCCACCTCGCCGTCTCCAGTTCCCTCCACGTCACCGTCACCGTCTCCCGGCCCTCGCTTTTGTCCGCCCTCTCCTCTGCCGTCTCCGCCGCTCTCGATTCCTCCGTCGCCTCCCTCAGGTCAACCCTCACCCCGATCCCCCACTCCGTCGTCGACGACTCGATTCGCAAGGATTATGAATCAGAGTCGTCGAGCAGCGGTGATTATGCGTTTCGTTTATACTTGCTCGATCTAGGTCAACAGCCCAAACCCTATGCGTATAGGTACACGGAGTCCGGTGGTGGTAGTTCGATGTCGTCGACTTGTTTGGGGACGGTGTGGGTGGGGAAGGAGAGGTATGCGTGGGTGGATTTGGGGGCCGGACCGGTGGAGTATGGGCCTGGGTTGGCCGGAGACGGGGTGGTGCCGAGAGGAGAGTTTCATCCAATGGGGACATTGCACGGAAGGGGGACCAAGTCGGAGAAGGCGGTGGCGGCGGATCTCGCTGCCTTGGTTTACGGGGCTTATCAGGTGATGGCGGTGCCGGATTTGCGGATACCTGTCCCCTTTGAGAATACTCTCGTTGTTAGGTTCTTCCATGTGAGGCAGAAGGGGATGATGGAGAGGGATGATGATGCTGCTTATGGTTTGGATTGGAGGAGTGTTGAGAAGAGTTTTCGAGATGAGGCTGAGAATGGAGAGCTGTTGTTGGAGGGGCAGACGCTGAGTTTCAAGAGGTATGAGGTGGATTACAGGGAGTGTGCGGTGTGTTCTTTCGCCGTGGCTAGGGCAACGAATTCATACACATCGAGGTTCCTGTTTGATAACTATACGTTGATCGTGAGCGAGTATGTGGACTCGAAGGTGTTGCATCGGGTGTTGTCTGATACGAGCGAAGAAATCAAGAAGTTGGCGGGGGTGAAGGAGGAGGAGGAGGATTTCGGGAGGGTGTTGCCTGTTTATGTGTTTGATTTGGATCAGAGTACATTGTTGTTGCTGGATAGGTATCATCAGTCGGTGGCGTTTAAGGATATGGTGATCACGATCAGGACGAGGAACACGCAGACTGTTAGTGATTATAGTTGCAATGGGCGTCATGTGTTCACTCAGACCAGGGAGCTGGAGAGGCCGCTTGTGGGTTCGATTCTGCAGAGCATGTGGGGGGTTTCTCCGACCCATCTGTCGTGGAGCTCTAAGCATAATTCCACTGTGGTGGATTACACATGGTCTGTCGGGCATACTCCTTTCGGGCCCTTCTCTGAGATCTCGTCTTTATCCTTCGTGCAGAAGGATGCCGCACGGAGAAATGTACTGTTGACATGGTTGAATGATAGTATTACGAGCGCGATTGATGTGCTTGAATCGGTGAATGGACATGGTGGAGCTGAGGCCCTTTTGAAGGGGTCTAAGCACGAAGAGTTTCTAAAGAGATGGTTCCTGTTCAAGTATAAGTTGGATAAGGTTGCGTCTGCATTGTCACGCTTGGATTTCAAGATGTCTTTGTACTTCTTGAGATCATCTGACCATGACTTGTATGCTATGCACTCGATGGTCTATCATGCATCACAAGTGCTTGAAGCATCCCTCGTCTGTTTCAAGGATCCACCGATCCCCTGGGTTCCAGGTCTATTGGGGCTCTTGGCTTTATTTGTCTTGGCTTATGTTCACTCGAAAAGGGAGAGGCTATTTAAAAACAAGCGAAAGCAGTTTTGATTACCATGTGAGTTCAAAATGCCAAATGTATGATTATTAGATTATTATCTTCTGCATTTGGGTAGACATGGCATGACCTTGTTCTGTTCTCAGAGAGATTTAGACACACGCTTGTTACGTTTCAGATTAATCTTTATCATAGCTCTGTTTGTTGCCTAGTCTGAAAAGTTCTAGCTTACTGTATTTTTGCACGGTTTAGTGTGGCATAGCTGCATTGCCAGATTCTGCTTCTTCTCTTTTTTTGTTTATTAAATTCAGTTGTTGTTTCCAAGCATCGAGATGGGGATTTGCCGTATGGTTTGCCTTGTGAGAAAAACAGTCAACTTAGAACTGTTTGTTTGGTTTAGACTCTGTTGAGCTGCGTATTTGATAGCTTGATTAACTGAAGATCGGTAGCGAGAACTGTCATGATGTCTAAAGCCTTAACGATTGCTAGCAACTGAGAACTGTCATTCTCACTCCAAAACCAGAAACTTCCCTAGGGTTCATCTTCTGTTTTCCACCATCGAAACCCTGACTTGGTGGGCTAGTCATACTTTCAAATCAAGTCGGTGGCTTAAAGACTTACTGTCTAGTACCGTATTCTCATCTTTTTCTACGTCTCTTGTTGTGATTTGCGCTCCTTATTCATATCCCATGGCACATATCTGATACAATAATTGAGTTTTGCAAAAGTGAGCCTCTGCCTCTATTTCTTGTTTTTGTTACCGGTGGTCAACTGAATGTGTCGTGCCGTTGTACACATGAAGAAGAGGTACATTCTGTAATTCAAGCCCAGTTTGCCATCAAATAGAAAAATGCAGGTCTCAGGAAACCATCAATGAGAATAGAAGACAACTACGCATAGCAAATGGTACAACCTTTTCCTCCTTTTCTTTTGTTTTCGGAAGTGCTAAACTTGCTTTTGCTATTTTAGGCTGTTTGTAATCTGTGATGGGTGATATAGGAAGGAAAACTGCTGGCTCTCCATGGATCTCTCAGACCTGGAGAAGCTCCTATATATTAAGGAACATCCCACCGTTGTTCTATCATAGACCTTCCTGATTTCTTCTACATAAACATCACTCAGGCAATAGGAAGAATAAGAGCACAGGTCGGCGGGGCATGACCATGAGTGCTTAGGCAATTCATTCCTTTTGGTCATCTGTTGCCCTTAGCCCTGTGCCTCAACAAAAAAGTACAGAAAACTGGAAAGGAAAGGCGGTTCGTTTGTTTTTAAATTTGTAGAGACATATTAATAAGACCGATTTTTGGTTGAGATATGGATTTCGCCAAAGTCATCCTTGTTGCTTTAGTCGCTGCAGCGATTCAAACTTCGTATGCCAACACTGTTGTTGATGAAGAATGGTGGAAGGCACAAACTGAGGAGGCCTACAATGCCTCATTGGCCGCTGTCCATCCCGATCCAGAAGATGAAGTCTCATCCTTCAACTATCATGTCCATCTGTAAGTCCTGCTTTTTAGTCTGCATATTCCTGCCCCAAAGGAACTAGATAGGCATAATAGACTCGTTGACAGATTATAGTTTCTCAGATTGACTAAAAAATATGAGAAGGTCGTTTGAGCCTTTGAGGTGGATTTTACATATTATTCATATGCCACAAGGAGCACATTTGAGAAGAAGTCTGTAGGGAAGATGATGAATGGATGTTTTGAAATCCCCTGAGTATGCTTTTTACCTTGTAGAATGGAAAATGACGATGAGCGTTGAGGGATGAGTTAGGTGGTCGGTTAGACCCTCTAAAACAGTATGCCTTGTTTAGGATTCAGGTCCCAGCGTGAATACTTAAAATACGCATCGAGATCCGGCTGTACATGTGGGCCTTTGACACTGGTTCAATTCTATTCTTCTAACCCCCATCCCCAATTCAATGATGGGTTTTGTTGTTGATTTCTGATATGCAGCGCACTAGAGGGAAGTAACAGCACAAGGAGGGGCCTTGGGAAATCATACAGAGGCCAATGCAGGGCTCAGAACCCCATTGATAGATGCTGGAGATGCAGAGGTAACTGGGCGCAAGAGAGAAAAAGGCTAGCAGACTGTGTTAAAGGATTCGGTCGAAGAACGATTGGAGGAAAGAACGGAGACTACTACGTAGTGACCGATCCTTCTGACAATGACTTGGTGACTCCAAAGCCAGGGACTATCCGTCATGCTGTCCTCCAGCCAAGGCCATTATGGATAATCTTTGCTCATGACATGATGATCAAGCTCAGAGGAGAGCTTATTGTGACTAGCGACAAGACAATAGATGGACGCGGGGTTAAAGTAGAGATTGCATATGGATCCGGTATCACGATCCAATTTGCGAGGAACATCATCATCCACAACATCAAGATACACGACATTGTCCCTTCCTCAGGCGGCTTGATTAGGGACACATGGCAACACATGGGGTTGAGGGGTGCAGATGATGGTGATGGTATTACCATCTTCGCGTCACATAACATTTGGATTGATCACTTGTCCATGTGGAACTGCAGAGATGGCCTTATTGATGCCGTTAGTGCATCCACTGCCATCACTGTCTCCAATTGCCATTTCACTCATCACAATGATGTAAGTAAATCTTCCTCTTTCAATAAAGGGTTGGTGATACTATTCTGTATATACTGGTAATACATGGGTGTCAGGCATTTGTCCATGTACACGAGAAACTGGTCGCCTAAGATTCTATTATGTTGGTATGCGCAGGTAATGTTGTTTGGCGCTAGTGATCTTGATCCAAGAGACAAGATCATGCAAGTCACAATCGCGTTTAACCACTTTGGGAAAGGATTGATTCAGAGAATGCCAAGATGTAGGTTTGGTTTCTTCCATGTTGTCAACAACGACTACACCCACTGGGAGATGTATGCCATCGGCGGTACGTCACATCCTACCATCATAAGCCAAGGCAATCGCTTCATTGCGCCACCAGATCCCAGGGCCAAACAGGTAACTATCTAAGCCAAAAGCCAAAGTGAGTGCTTTCTTTGCTATGTGATCTTCTGATATTAATATGCTTCAAAAATTCAGATCACGAACAGGAATAATGTAGTCGGAAATGCATGGAAGCAGTGGATATGGAGGTCAGAGGACGACTTGATGTTGAACGGAGCGTACTTTGTTGAATCTGGTGTCCCCTTTAAAAGGAGGGCAGACAAGGACTTCATCAGAGCAAAGCCTGGATCTTACGTTCGAAGGCTTACCCGCTTTGCTGGTTTGCTCAAGTGTTATGTAGGCAGACCTTGTTAAACAGGATCCACACTACTGTATTTGCATTCTTATATAATTTCATAATTTTTTGTCCGCTATGATTTTCAATTACTCGACTAAGATTCCCCAAGGGAAAAGAACATAGGGAGGGAGAGCATTGGAACCAGGTTTTTGAATAGAGAAATGTACCAATCTCACTGTGAATTTCGATTCGCACTCTGAGTTTCGTGTCTGTGATAAATACAATACCATACATATGAATATACAATATTGGATGTTGGATATACACATGCGAAACTAGCTTTGCTTGATATGGGTTTATGATAGATCACCTATGCCAAATGGATATGATATAAAATCAATCATATTAATTGATTTTAAAACTGTTATATACTTTTGGATTTTCAAATAGAATTTGTGAGGTTTTTAAATTAATTGTCCTGACTGATTTTGAAGTGAAAAAGGAATAAAATTGATTTCATTTTTTTGAAGACAAAAATTCAAATGAAAGAAAAACAATAACTATTCTTCTTCTTCTTTTTTTTTTTTTTTTTTCTATAAAATCAGGTAAGATAACTTATTTAAAATCAGCCATACAAAACCCCAAATATATGCAATCACATTTCAGCATATACGGTATACCTTAAGAAGTTACAAAAACATTGTTCGTGTTCACTGACCCTTGATACTGGCTTCGTCGCAAGGTCCTCATTGTCGCAGCATTTTCTGTCCCTATCTTTATTTTGTAGTGTTATAGTGGTATTGTACTCTGCAGGGAATCATTTTGTATTCAAATCGTAAACATATTTCCCATAACATATAAAAATTAATATTTTCAATAATTAAAATTCAGAAAAAACAAATGAAATCCTAAAATATCATCTTGCAATGAGCACAAAGATGGAGCAGTAAATTTGCAACTACAAATTGATGCTGAAGAAATGTGTTCGACTCGAATCATTATTTTCATATCAAAATCTGATAATTTTTCTCAACCCAGAAAAAAAATAGATACGATCATGGTTATATCATAGAAAACTTACCATCGAGTAGGTGATTGAAACCTAATAAACTATCAATGGTGGGGAAAAAAAAATAGATACGATCATGTTTGATACTTAAGAACGGGATATAGTTAAAAGAAAAGGATTCAATATAGATGAAGAATCGATTCTGAAGCCGAAGATGTTGATGAACAATTTGGTAGAAGAGAGGAAAATTGAGTTATCAGCAAGACCCATTTTACAAGCATGATGACGTGGCAATCCAAAAGGTGTATAGGGATCGCTTATTTGCTTCCCTGAGTGTGGAGAATGAAAAAAGATACAGAGAGTTGCTTGGGGAAGGAGAAACGAATGAGGAAACGGTTGCGTGGGGTTTTTTTTTTGCCAATTCCTTAAACTATGAGGATAGGGAGAGTTTTGAGAAAACCATTGCAAGTGCTCTTAGTGTACAATGGTTTCATCACCATTTTCAAAAGTGTTTATGTACGAGTGTACTTTGCCTGAAGTATAAGAGCTTAATGTAAATCGTGTAATGTAGTCTACCAATTTTCAAAGACGTTGTACATGCACATGATGACCCCAATAAAAAAATGATCAGATTCATCTTATAATTATGATCATAAAGATATACGTTTATTAGAAAATAAAAAAATTAGGGAAATAATCTTTAGAAATAATAATATTCAGGCATAATATCTTTATTTCCTATTATGTAAGATATTTTTTTAAGTTATCTTTATAGAGAAATTTCTTAGATATAATTATCTTTCTACTTTATAAAAATTATAAATATAGTGATCCAAAACATACGTCCTCCAACTTGACAATCTCATAATCTAACATTCCACATTCAAGACAATTATTATTATTATTTTTTTCCCTTTAGGTTTTGATCAACGTCAAACGATCTCGTCATCTCAATCATCATCTAGATCTCGTTTGGATACAAACGACACATAAATGTAATGAAGTTTCACAATTTGGTAAAATTGTTCAGTAATCCTTGTCAGAAGCTATTCCATTCCATATATCACATGAAGCAGACTCGAGAAAATGTCATGAAACATGCACTGCACGAGGAGGAGGTCGTTCAAAAAGATCCGTTGCTAATTGAATTCAAATTCGTGGAATATT
>JAOVYX010017333.1:0-22478 GCA_035668315.1 Drosera spatulata
GGGGGTATTTATCTCCAATTTGCCGTCAAACATTTGGTCTTTGTTATATCAGTAACAAGAAATTTATTTTATAAATATATATAAAACAAGGTTTATATTTCTACATATCAAAATTTTGGTTTGTTTTGTTAACAAGTTAATAGCACGTCATATTTATGATGAAAGATTTAATCTATTTCATTGTAATGACACTTTATTGTTTCTTGCCTACTGTTACATTGATATGACATGTGTTAAGAGAAAAAGAGGGGGAAAAAACAACAAGCTATGATTTAACTCATTATAAACTGAATGGGATAGTATAGAAACTAAGATAATCTTATGATATAACTACTTCGCTCCAAAATTAACTGAAATTCATTTGATTATTCATTTTCTTTTTTCTCACATTGAAATACATTGGTTAATGATCATGTTTTGTTTTTTTTTTACCGTTTTTCCATCGAAAAATGAAAAGGAAGAATGAATACTGATTATTTAGCTTTGAAAATGGTAAAAATAATTTATGATAATATTGAGGACTATTTGTTCTAATTTTGCTATATATATTCAATATAAATTTATCCAAAGTGTGAATATAATTGAAAAGATTATAAAATACAAAAAAAATTATATGAAATTACTTTAAAAAGGTTAAAAGAAATAAATTTATATTGTTGTATCCAAAAACCAGATTAAAGACTTGTGTATATATAAAGCTAATTTAACCTTTCTTGCACTAAAAAAAATGTTGTTTGCGACTGAATTAAATTTTCGATCGTTAATTTTGTGATCGAATCTATCGCTAATTTAATTAGTGTCCGTTTCAGTCACTGATATTAATTTACGACCGATTAGATCGCTAACTCGACATGTACAGGCAGCAACTCGGGATTTTTTTCCCAACTTTTCAAACACCTTAAAATTTTCCCCAAAACTCTCCTCCATCCGCCTCCTTCTTCGACCGCCACCACCACCGGACTGTCGTCCCGGCCCCCGTCGCCGCCACCACCCTTCCTTTCACCCCCACCACCATCGAACTTCCAACCACCGCCGCCCCGATCCCTCTCCCACCATGGCCACCACACACTTTCTCCCATCACTGTTGCCCCCAACCCCCCGGCCACCACCACCATCTATCCATAGCCTCACCACCACCCCACCACACCCGACAGCCCCACTGCACAGTCCACACCGGCGATGAGACAATGACCAGTGATCGACGATGATGCTCACGCCAGCACCCACCTAGCTTCTCAAACCCTAACCCCATTTTTGCTGTATAATTTTTTTTAACCCTAATATTTTTTGTTCTCATTTTAGTTTAGTTCATTTGATTCTTTACTCTAATCTTTTGATTCTAATTTGGTTGATGAATTTGAGTTGATATTATTGATTGTTTTGAAGAAGTTGATTGGTTATTGGTATTTGAGCGATGATTGATTTAGGTTGGATTGATGAATTGGTTGTGAATTTTGGAATGGTTTGGGCGTTGATTTGATGATGATTTTAGGCGATGGAGTCGGATGATGGTTTTTTGATGATGGTTTAGGGATGGGGTTTGGATGATTTGACGAAAGTATTCATAATTAATGAAAAAAAATTATTGGATGACAAAATATTAAAATAGGCAATATGTTCGTTAAATTGATCTTGGAAAAATTAGCAAAAATGTAAATTTTAAGGATCTTAGAGTAAAAAAAATAATATAGATGTATTTTATAAAATTATTTTAGTTCACCCATTTAAAAAATTGAGTTTGCCTCTCTTGTTTGTGATGAGCCTAAGAGGGATGGAAAAAAAAATAGTGAAGTTTTTTGTAATGAGAAATCCCGAGGGATGATAGATGCATAACAAGAAGATGTACCTTTTCAAGAAGATACAAATGGCACACCAGTCTCACTAATGCCTCTGACTTTGACGATGATAAGAAGCTAGGATGGAAGAACAAGAGGGAGATGATGAGGAGAAAGTTGAAGATAATGATTTTATTTCTGAAGGGGAAGAGATAGAAGAGGAGGGAGAGTTTGATGATGACTATGAATAATCATCCAAATCGGAGGAAGATGAGGACGATGATTAGAACTCCTGCATTTGTAGGTTTCTGTTAGCCAAAAATATATTTTTTACAATTAATGCTTATGTGATTCCGTTCTTTTATAATTTTATACTACTACTTGAGAGACTCTAGCCACATTTTTTGCGATCGAAATACTAACGGTCGCTAAGTTGCAACCGAAACGATCGCTAATTAAATTAGTGACCAGCATTTTAGCGATCATTTTTTTACGCACTAAATTCAATCGCAATCGTTATTTAGCAACCGGAATCACTGTTTAGTGATCGAAAAATTCAGTCGCATAAACCTGTTGATTTTTTAGTGTTGATATCAAAGTTTGGTTTGTTTTGCTACCAAGTTTGATTAATCATGCATTAATAACACAATATTTATGATTTATATTTAATGTATTTTAATTTGTAATGTTTTTTTATTATTTCATACATATTTTCTGATATTTTACAACACCTCAAAAGGAGACCCTAAACCCTAACCCTAAACGTCACCTCTCATTCTAGGCCCCTAAACCCTAAACCCCAAACCCGAACCCGAACCCTAACCACCCTAACCCTAACCACATTCAGAAAGAAAATGTTATAACCCTAACCCCAAATCCCTAACAAACATTCAACCAGGATACGAGTAACACTATGAAATCTTCAACCCCGATGTTTTCGTAACGATCCACCGACGACTTCGAGTGGCTCTCAGCGCGCTTCCACACCTTGGCCATATACGCTCGCTGCTTCTCCTACTCTTCGAGCCGTTCCATCAGCTTCGGAGGACGCATTGCCGCAAATCACTCGGGTCGATCGATGAGAGACTGTTCGAGAGATAAAGTGATGATATAATAAAGCGATGAACGATGATATATTTCAAGTAATAGGGTATTGTCTTTTAACATAATTTTTGTGTATCGGCCTCTCATCTTTCACGTTTTATGTTTAATTTACGCTTCACCATCCATCCTATCCGATAAAATCAATACAAGTCCCTTAACTTAACTTTTGGATATAATAATATAAATTTTTTAATGTTATAATTTTTTCAATTATATTTACATTTCGGATAACTTTATATTGAATATAATTTATATAATTATTCATTTATTATAATAAAATAAGAACAACTATCGTCAAATAGTCCTCAATTGTTACCTTCTTCAAACCTAAATAATAGTATTCCTTTTTCTTTCGATGAGAAAAGATAAAAATAACATAATCATTACGCAATGCATTTTAATATTTTAAAAATAAAATATTAATCAAATGAATTTCACTTAATTTTCGAAAAAAATAACTCCACCATAAGATTAATAACATCTTGTTGCTACCAATTTTCAAGTTTGTTGATTTTGTCTAGCAAAAGAAAACCTGTAGCTATAAATAGACATTTAGCCACATGTAGAAAACCTTAGCCCATTTCAAAGCGCTTCAAAAGCAGTGGTTTGAGATCATTTCATCCTCTGCTTTTATGGATGAATACACCTAAAATGCAAAAAAAACAGTACCTCTTGACCGAGATGATTATACTCAATCGACTCTATCCGGATACTCTGGAAACCCAAAAAAAAAAGAAAAGAAAAAGAAAAAGAAACTTGTTCTCGATCGTCATTGGAGAACTTGAAGTCGGAAAACAGACACAATTCCCACTAGGTGCGGTGAAAATGATGGGGAAAAAAAAAAGTCTTGTTCGAATTGCATTCGCAGGCACTTGTAATAACGTAATATGTATTTGTTAGATACTCCGCTATGAGAAATTATGTTTATATTTAGAATCCAGCAACAAATAAGATATACTATTTGTTTCTTTTCCGTGGGAAAGATTTAAAGACCCTATTATTGGTTTTGGGTATAAAGCTACAAAGTTGTTCTTTTCACTATCCGGATGCCTTCTAGAATGCGATTATTCACACCTACATAGCATATTTATGAAAAACTTGATAGTTTTTTTTTTTTTTTTTTTGGTGGGAGCAGAGATGTGTTAACAAATCCAGGATTACAAGTGGGAAAATCAATCAAATGGTTTAGAAAGCGTGGCAACTTAGATATCATGTTTAGTTTTGATCCAGAGCGGAATTCTTTTTCTGATGAAATTGATGCATGTGAGAAGAAATTGTGGGTGTCAAGAATCGGTGTGCAGACGAAAAATTTAAATTCAAAATTAGATAATGTATTTTTCATAAAAATTAATATCATATTATTTTTCGTATAAATTATGAATCAATATAAAATTTAATACTCCTTTTCAATAATCTTAATTAATATAAATATTTAATTCAAAATAATAATAATCATATATTATTTTTAATAAATTACCCAAGATATAAAATTAACAACAAAATTTATAAAATATTCACTTAAATAAAATACAAGTAATTATTTTAAAAAATAAAACTTAATAAAATATTATTATTATATTAAAATCAGGTCAAAAACTTTGTTAACAACAACGATGTAAGTGAGATGGATGCATTAAAGCCTGCAAAGGTATACCTTTCCGATTAAACTTGCTGAAAGTAGATGAGACCAACTATAACCAGACTTGGCTTGATCTTCAACGAGTAGGCATCAATCATTTGTATCATCCTTCCGTTCTCACACCTGTGCGTTACGGTCATCCTCACTCTCCCCATCAATCCCCCAAAAATGCCACCCTTCAAATCCCTCGACGCCCTAACCCTCTCCGACATCGAATCTCACTCCATCCCCACCTCTTCCGCCGCCGAGATCCACCGCATCCTCTCCCTCATCATCGCCGAACACGGCGCGGGGATGCCGAACACGTGGCGGAGCATCACGAGACATGTGCTGAGTCCCGATCTCCCGTTCTCGTTTCATCGGGAGTTGTATTACGGGTGTTATGGGGAGTTCGGGGGTGATGCGCCAGCTTGGGTGCCGGAACTGTAAGTGTAGAACTGATCTTGAGGTTGGGGATCTGAATATGATGGTGTGTTAGTGATGTTAATTGTCTGTGGAACGAGTTTTACGAAAAAGTCCAAGCCGATAGTAGAAATCTCAAGAATGTATATTATCTACATCCCCCTCACACCAAGGTCCACGTGGGATTGAAGTGTGGATAACAATGTACTTAGCCACCCCATAAGTGCCAAATAAGTTCATATAATAGAACACATAACTGACAACAAATATGGAAGTAGAAATCGAACGTGTGACCTCGTGTTAGGACCTATTGTGGAATCAATATTATCAAAAGTTCGAACCGATGATAGAAAACCCAATAATATATATCTAATACTAATTGCAGTCTATCCGACACTCTCTATCCGAATACTATTTTTATGATCTGTGGGATTTGAATTAGCATTCACTAATCATGCGTGTCCCGAAGATGGTTACCATTAAGGGGGTCGAGAGTTTCAAAATGGAAAGTGACAGAGAGAGTAGAACTTTCCATGCTCATATTGTCAAGTATCATGTTGTAATGCCGACGAAATTATGGTGAAGAATAACTTAAATGATCTGATAATACTACCTATACAAACAAAGTGTGCCTTCATTTTCAGTAGCCTACAGTTTAGAAATCCAAAGTTAAGCATGCTTGGCTTGAAGTAATAAACTAATAAGAAGGATGAATGACCTTTTTTGGGAAGTGTTCCAGGAGTGAAGGCACGTTGAAAGGACAAGTGTTGGTTTGTGGGCTTAGTTCTCAACTTGAAAGCCGATCTTGGTGAGGGCGTTAGACATATTGTCCTATGCAGAAACTAACAGTAACCAATATCAGGCGGGATAGCGATCACATAGGTCAAGTGTCTAAGATTCCTGTGAGGCTACCAGTATTGGGTGATGGATTGATAGGAAACAATTATATAATTTGTGGGAGACCCTTAGTTTCATGCTTCCCGGTTTCCCAACAAGTCAAGATTATAGTTTCTGGATATTGGTGGTGCTTTACTAAAGCTAGAATACTTAGAAAATTAAATTGGATAGATGCTTGGAAACCTTGATTAACTTTGCTGAGTTAAATCAGGTTGCTCCCTTTACTACATTATGATTTCTTAATGATATGTACTCAGGTACTAGGCTATACTGTTGCTAAAAATGGGAAAAATGTCTGTGTCAAACTTCCATATTCTCAGGGAAAACGCGAGATCGACTAACGTGGGTCAACTTCTGGAGAAACACGGTACAACTTCCTCGGCGCAAAGTATAAGAATCCCATATCAAACTTTTGTGATTTTCAAGAGTTTTCAGTCTGTAATCCTGAGGTACTCAGTTTTCTACTTCATTTTCCACTTTTTACGTAAGATTTGAAAGTGGACTTGAGGCTTTAGTTTGTTTTGGTGTTATTGTATATGTGAATCTCGTTGTCATACTTTTGTGTGTCAGGTTTATTGGCAGAGCATTTTTTAAGAGATGGGCATATCATTTTTCAATCCTCCCCGCTGTATTTTACATGAGAACCCATCTTACCCTGGTGGCCAATGGCTGCCTGGTGCTGTTGTGAATCCAGCTCATAGTTGTCTGAGTTTGAGTGGTGTGAGGAATGGTGGAGATGTTGCCATTCTTTGGTGTGATGAGGAGGAGGATGATTTGCCCGTGAAGAAGGTTACACTTGATGAATTGCGTAGCGAGATTTGATATGCCGCTGCCTTTTGCCCTTCTTTTTCAGGGTTGATCAATGTCCCTCACTTTGCATGATATTATATAGTGTATGCTTGGTACGGCTCTTTCAGTATCTTTCCCAATTCGAGATTGCCACTATAACATACTGATTTGAGATTGTGAATTCGGTTTGCATATGAATAGCTAAGCACTCCTGTAGTTGAGGTTGTCAGGAGATGTCTCAAGTCAAATTCATTAGATTTTGTGAGCTATTGTTGTCAAACTATGGAAACAGAGTTAGGCTATGCCATAGAACAAGTAACAACTATATGTATGAAGTGGCTGAACCCAACGTACAACATTTAAGGTGACTTATTCTCTGAAATTAGACATCGTCTTGTGAAAGATGTTCCAACCTGTAAAGGCAGCACCTGAGCTTAAGAGGTCTCTTAGCTTTATTGACTACGGGGTGTAGCCAGTATTTATGTATCAACTGTGTAAGCACAATTTCTGGATTAATTGGAGTTGGCCAAAATAATCCTAAAATTCAGTGTTTGGAGATTCATTCCTATATAGTTTGACTCGATACCTTATCTTGGTTGATGCCTTACTAAGAGGGCATCTTCCAATTTGCTGACTTCTGGGGAATCATATATTATGGTGAAAATGTGTGTGGAGCACTTATGGGTTTAATACTCCCCATGATTTTTGTTGCATATCTCATTGTTCTGAGTTTTCCCTTACATGATCTGAGTGATTTGCTTATCCTATATGTGTAGGTTGGTCGCACATGCACTTGGAACACTTGGTTTGACCAGAGGATCTGCCATAGCAATTGATATGCCCATGAATATGGCTTCTGTAGTGATTTATCTTGCAATTGTTCTGGCTGGCCATGCGGTTGTATCAATTGCTGATAGTTTTGCCCCTGCTGAAATAGCAGCAAGGTTGAAAATATCCCAAGCAAAAGCGATATTCACTCAGGTATTTTTTTCTCATTTTGCATACTCAGCGTTTGCCTTAAGTTGTATGATTGTATTTCTTTTTCTCTATTTTTCGTTAACGTATTCAGTATTAGAACTAAGTTCACTCCTGCCTTTTGGAACCTAGTTGGGTGGTTACACATGTCTGTTAGGGACTTCTTACTATCAAGATGGAGCGACATGCTTAGGGGTGATAATTCGGTAAAAACCGAATTTTTTTCGATTTCGGTTAACCAAATTTAATTTGGTTTTCTCAAAATCGAAAACCGAAACCGAACCAAATTATATCGGCTATTTCGGTTTTGGTTTTTTTATTGAATTTTCAAAGGATTAAAAAAATAGCATTTTTTATGGTAAAAAAATATTAAAAAAAGAGTTTCAAAAGATAAAAAACGAAAAGCAAGTTATAAATTCCAGAATCAGTAACTTCCATTAAGCGCCATAAACTCTGAGTGTACAAGGTTCCCCTATATATGCATCATCTATACAGGCCAAACCATCAGAAATTCATCAAAAACCTACACACCATTTCAGCTTTATATGTTCAACCTAAGTATACTCCTAGCAACCAGTTGCACTGAATGCTCCTAAGTTATAAATTGATTATCTAGAGAATAATATAATTTTTAGTATACTTAATAAACATTTTTGTTATATAAATCAATATTGAAAAAAATATAAAGGTGAATAATAAAAAAAAATAAGAAAAAAAAATCATAATTTCGATCAATTCGGTTAACCGAATTACTGAATTTCTATGAAATCCAAAACCGAAATCGAAACCGAATTTCATATAAAAACCAAAAAACCGGAAACGGAACTACCGAAAACCGAATATACCGTACCAAATTCGATGGTTCGGTTCAGTTTGGTAATTTGGTTTTCAGGTATTTTTCGGTAATCTACTGTACCGAATTTCAAGCATGTCGCATGCTTGTCCTTGGTTTCCATGCAAGTTCCAGAACTTATTTAATGATGAAAGAAAATTTTGTCTTCACTAGCTTTTATTCTCCCCTTTCGTTGTATTTCTTACTCTTCTTTGGGGGTCAAGGTGTCATGCAAGTTGCAATGATAGGGTCCATGATGTGATGGTGTGATAGTGCAACATTCACTTGGTTCTGCATTTGAATACCAGGCATGAAAACTGAACACATGACCCTCAAAATCAACACGGAGGAGTGCAAGGGAGTGAGAAGGTGCGAGGGAGTAGGAACTTCAACATCACTAGTTTCTTTCTTTTTTTTTCTTTTTTTTCTCAGAAACTCATCAATATTTCTCTACCTTTTCATTGACAACTCTGAAAGTTTCCGTGTAAAATGATTTCTTACTAATTTTAGCGATGCAATCTTAGTTTTATAATTTTGAGTGCTTAATCTATAATCCTAGGGCGAATAAAATGTGTTGATTGGCCGACTTATGCTGTCTAGGATGCGATTGGTCGTGGTGGCAAAAGTATTCCACTCTACAGGTCATACTCTTGTTTTTGCGCTGGTAGTCATTTTTACCTTTCATCTACCTTATTCCATCTCTTTCTCGCTTTTCCCCCTTCCTGTGTGTGAACGTTCTTTGACAGTATCGGTTTGCTTCTGCAGTAGGGTTGTTGATGCTAAATCTCCTATGGCAATCGTTATACTTTCGAAGGATTTCCAGTCCAGAATAAAGTTACGTGATGGTGACATGTCCTGGAATGATTTCCGAGAAAGGGTGAGGGATGTCAAGTATGTAAGACTTGTTCTTTTCATTCCTTCATTCTAAATGTTGCATCTTAACAAGTTATGGTACTTTAGTGCATGACTTATCCCGCTTGCATGCATGTTTCCTCCATGACTGATAAAATGACGATTACCACTTGATTCTCCCATTATTGTCTTGCTTCTTCTAGTAGCTGCTGCTTTTCGTAAGTTTATAGGACGATCTGCAATATGCTGCAGAGCACTCTAATATGCCAGTTTTAATGTGTTATTTAAAAGGTCTCTTTTTTTGGCTCGTTGAGAAAATATGACCACATGAAAGAAGTTTCTTTGGAAAATCATTTTCGTTCTTTTGCTCTTTCTTGATAACACTTTATGCTTGTTATAAAATGAGAAAAGGTGCTGATTTATCAGCAGTAAATCGTAGGACTCAAAGATGGAGTCGACGATTTTATTTAGTAGTTCACTGTAACGGAGAATTAGGGTGGACTGCTTCCATATGGGAGGTAAGATCTTGAAATTGTGATGTGTTGCTTGTAAGCAGTAATGTGACATGCACACTAGTGCATTGCCATCACAGTAACCTAGATAAACTTCTTTACATTAAAAGCAACAAAGAGTTCAAGGTAATGGAGTTTATTTGATGGGATAGTGCCTCTGTTCAAATTTTCTGCTTCTCATGTTGACTTGCAGGTTGGGGGAGCTTGTGGCTGTTGAGTTACCTGTGGAAGCTGTGACAAATATTCTGTTCTCTTCTGGAACTACAGGTAACTTGATATTGCATGGGAGATATTCTTGTTTAGTTAGAGAATGCTATAGGGTTCCATGCATATTAGTTCTCAGTAATGTTTCTCTCAAGTATAATGTGTCTATGGCCCTATTCTTCTACTGCTTGGCTGAGCATTTTCTACATTCCAGCAACCTTCAAAAGGAGAAAAAAAAAATAAACAAAATGTGTGGAAATCAGTAACTTGTGGAACTTTTTTTAAATTTAGGAAATCAATTTGCACTTTGGTTCTAACCGTATTGCTTTTACACGTTTAATTCTAATAGCCAACTTAGCTGTTTTAAGAGTGTATTTTTCCCTTAACTGAGATGTGCTAATAATTTATGAAATCAGTAACTATTACTGCTGGTATTAACTTAAGATAAGGGATTAAAGCAGGCTTATTTCTGGTGTAGGGGAACCCAAAGCGATTCCCTGGACTTGTGCCACTCCTTTAAAGGCTGCTGCAGATGCATGATGCCACATGGATATCCGTAAAGGCGATGTAGTTGCTTGGCCTACTAATCTTGGCTGGATGATGGGTCCTTGGCTGGTTTATGCATCACTTCTAAATAAGGTTTCCATCTCTCTGTACAATGAATCTCCTCTTGGTGCTGGATTTGCCAAATTTGTGCAGGTTAGAATTCTTACGTTGATTCGCCTTGTTTCCATTCATGGGTCTTTTTCTCATTATCTGTGGTTTTCTCCTCTTTAACTAGGTCTCTTAACTTATGTCCTTTTTTTTTAGTTTTTAATACGTCTCTCACTTGATAGCTTATTCACTGCCATCGCTGGGATAATTAAATTCCTTGTCTAGGTTGTTCTAGTTTTGCGTAATGAATTTTGAGCAATCCTGAAATGCTCTCATCAATTTTGGCCGATGTTTATCACATTATCATTACCTTTATGTAGCATTTTTCATATTGATTATTGAATAGTTGACGGAAGTCATGGTAACATTGTCATATCACATTATCTTCTACCTCCTTTCATATGTAGGATGCTAAAGTCACAATGCTTGGAGTTATTCCAAGTCTAGCTCGGGTTTGGAAAACTGCCAACTCCACTGCTGGTTATGATTGGTCGGCTATTCGGTGAGTGTAATTGGAACCAATTAGACGTGAATTTGTCGTCGGTGCGTGAAATCAATTAAATGTGTGCGTGTGCAAATATGATCTGATTTTATTATCATCAGGGTTTCCAATTCGTAATGAGAATGTCGTTTCTCCCTTAATTCCCACTTCACAGTATTGTTATCATATTGATCAACATCAGGATCATTTCCAACTCCATTATGAACTTGTCTTGAAAATTTCTTGGTTTTATATCCGTTTACATTACGTTTGCCATGCAACTTAAAGCATTTTTCAACATTATGCCCAGGCTTCTTGCAATAGTTGTAGTGCAAGTTACTTCTCCTATCATTCTGAGTGTTCTGGTTAGAGTTGAAACCTCCTTTTCCATGTGATTTCTTTGAAGGATATCCTCCTTGATTCCCAGTACTCTTCTGTTGCAGAAATAAAGCTACAGAATCGCCTTGTATTAGTAAATAACAATTCATCTCCCTTTGTTTGTCTTCTTGAATCAGAAGATGATATGCTTGTGCCATAGAAGGCAAGGGATTCATCATCATAAGATTACCTCTAACAGTCTTATATGTCTCATTTAACCCCATAAAGAACTGCATCAACCTTTGATTTTGTATCATACCACTAAAATCCTTCCCAAATCCACAAGTGTTTAGCAGGTATCATACATGTTGTACTATATTCATCACAAAGCTTCTTAATCCGAGTAAAGTACATAGATATTGAAGCATTATCTTGAAAGATTTGACACAACTCTCTCTGGATCTAAAAGATTTTTGCTCCATTTGACTTTCCATGCCTCTCTTCCAACTCCTTCTAAATCTCGCTAGTAAGGGAACAGTACAACATACTCTCTCCTATTATAGCAAAAATCAAATGTAGAAGCCACGATATCACTCATTATGTTACACTTATCTCATTGTGCATCCTGTGATGAATTCACCTGACCTATTATAGGTTCTCTTGACAAAGTCTAACTTGTTTTTAGCCATCAGAGACTTCTCTACTGCGCTCTACCAATGGTTGTAATTATCTCCATCGAGCAATTTGTTTGACAAGGAGTAGTTGGGATGATCGGAATAATGAAGATACAATTCATCCTTCAAATCTAGGGATTGATCAGAGTTCATCCTCGAATTTCAAGTCGAATTCACTATCTCGGTCATCGCAAAAAGGGGAAAATGATAACTAGGTCAAATTGAATCACCAAAGTCAAGAGGTGCAACGAATCGAGAACCCTAGATCGAGAGCATAGGCTCTGATACCATGTCAACAAACACCATCGCCATTGAATAGCTTTGAGCTTGAGAAAATGGAAAAGAAGAAGGGTTTTTGGTTATTCACCAATAGGTCCAGCTCACTTATTTATACAAGCTACCATTGGTCTCTTCAAACCAATCAAAAATCGACACGTGTCTAAAAGTATAGTAAACAAAAGCTAAGCTCCAACTCATACTCCAATTACACAACCAGAAAAAGTCTATAACAAACACCAAGGACCACTCTAGGAACCCGATACAACCACATAACCAGGCTACATATATCCATATATCATCACATACTACACGAGGAAGGCGACGTGATGATTGTTTGTAGCCAGCTTTTGTTCCTGTAAGTGTCAACGCACATTAGTTCAGAAGCTTTTAGTTCAGTTTTGTATTTGGGTGTCTAATTCCTCTAGGACCTCATCTAGGACGGATTTCGTAATCTTGTACGTTGCCGAGGTTATAGTCGACGTTATAGTTGCATAGTTATAATGTAGTTGTTACCTTCCAAACAGTATCCCAATAAAATCATAATGTTTATGTATTTTTCCTTATGTGCCTCAGATTCCATATACGCAACGATTCTATAAGCACAAGTTAGATAAACAATTCAAGAAGTTCTTGGAATTTTTTCGGAAGTTATATATCAACATACCCTTTGTGGATGTCTTAGCGAAAATCCCTTCATACGCAAAGTTTATGAAAGAGATTTTGTCTAAGAAGCGAAAACTTGAGGATCTTGAGAACTTCGAGATAAATGACGAATGTAGCGTCATAATACAACACACACTTCCTCAAAAACTTAAGGACCCCGAAAGTGTTACCATGTCGCACACCATTTGAAAGGTTAAAGATGATAAGGCCTTATATGATTTGGGTGATACGATTAACTTGATGCCTTATTCGTTTTATAGGAAGCTTGGAGTAGAGGATTCAAAGCCAACTCATATGAAGTTACAAATAACGGATCGCTTTCTTACTTTCCCAAGAGGTGTGCTTGAGGATGTGCTCGTAAAGGTTGATCAAGTCATCTTTCCTGTGGATTTTGTGATCTTGGACATGGAGGAAGATGATAGCGTACTGATCACCTTAGGAAGACCATTCCTACCAATCGGAGGGGCATTAATCGATGTTAGAAATGGAGAATTGAAGCTCTGGGTTGAAGGGGAAGAAGCCACCTTCAAGGTATTCAAGACTTTCAATGCATTAACCGATCATGATTCATGTTGTAAGATTGTGATATTTGAAGATAAACAGGCGGAGAAGAAAGTAGAGCCAATGCTTCAAAGTGAGATAACACATTCTTTAGATGAGCTTGAGGCTTGTCTTCAAGGTATGAGCTCTACCTCTCATGAATCTCCTTGTGGCAATACCAAATCCAATGACGTTGATGAATCCCTTGAAGTTGTAGTAAAGGAGCATTGAGACATTATTGAAAAACATTGAAGCAATGGAATTCTCTAATGCATGCTTGAAAGTAGAGAAATGAAAGACTTGCTTTGAAAAACAATGATTTGGAAAAAGAGGTTCATGACCTTAGAGGCAAACTTGTACCAAGCATATTTATCATGCCCTTAGTCGCACTACCGGAGAAACAATCTTGTGGAACCATTACTTCATGTGTTAGGAAATGAAAAAGACGCTCAAACTCTAGTCGTTCTCTTTCTAAGGTCTATAGTGATGCGTTTGTCCCTTCTTCCGATTGTAGACATGTAGAACCTTCAGGAAACCTTCATGGAGCGCGCAAAGCATAGGTCGAGAAGCAATTTCTAGGAAAACATATAGTACTGGTACAACAATGAATGACGAAGGTTCGTATACCTGGGTAAAAAAAAATTTCGAGAGAGTTCAAAGCCAGGATGAAGATTTCAAGACGTCGGGCCGAGGATGTTAACGAAGCACTACTTGAAAGGCAACCTAATCATAATAAGTCGTTTGACATCGTTTCTTATCATTTCTCGATCTTATGTTGTGTGTTTTGATGTTTTGTAGGTAGTATTTCAAACAATGGAAGCTCATGACGAAGGTTGACATGATAATTTCAAGTATGCTCTCGAATTGTCGATGAATGGTATGAACTTTTATGTTTTTATTTCATTGTTTTACTCATTTTGACGTTAAAATTAGATTCGAAACAAAAAAAAAGATGAAAAACGATTGAATGAGATGAAAAACGGATATCTAGAGGCTTGAAAACACATCCGGGAACAACAAGCCAAGGTATGAGCTTGCCTACATGAAACCCTTCCCCGCGCTACAGCGCCACCTCCGCCCTGCCCCACTGCCTGCACGGCGTCGTGGCACCAGCAAAACAGCCACTTCAGCGCAGCCAGCCCTTCCCCTCATATGCCATCCCCTTTAAACACACATACATACGCATCCCACTTCATCAAATCACTCTCCATACTCAGCATTTTTCACCTCTTTTTATCTTCAAGAACCCAAAAACAACTCTCACACTCTCTTCAAACCTATATTTTCGTTTCAAATCGAATCCCAAACCTTTTTATCTTCATCAAACATTCAAGTTTCTCATCTAAGGTTACAAGGTATATCATTCTTTCTCTTTGCTTTTGTGATCTTTACACTTTCATAAGGTTATGATAATTGGAGGATGGGTTGAAACATTGAATTTGTGATGGGAATTGATTGGATTTGAAGTTCTTTGGGCTTTATGAGCTTAAAAATTATATGGGGAGATGAATTGATGGTTCAAAACCAAGATAGAAACTAGTTTGTTAGCATGCACACTAGGTGTTTGATAAAATACTTATATGAGATTTGCTGGACGAAACCTTAGGTTAGGCATTGCGTTTCCATTGTTTTACACTTGAAAACATGTTTGATCATTGATCGTTAGTTCTGTTATGCTTTTGGTCATGATTCGATACGCATAATGCTACATCTCAAAAGTTAGGCTAAAATGACTAGTTTATGTTTTTATGGACTTACACACTTCTTGTTTTTAGGTATCATGGGCAAATCCTGGACAACAAGAAAGGGCAAGGAGGTTGCTTCATCCTTAAGCATCGAGGCTAACCCCAAGGCTCATTCCAAGGGCAACGCAAATGCTTCGACCAACCAAATCCTTGCGCTTCAACCACCTAAGGCGAGCTCACTCTAACTCTATTTTTTCCTTACACTTCTATCTTCTCTTTTTCGCATCGAGGGTAAATCTTGAACTAAACTTGGGGGAGTAGCGTGTTGGAGTTCACTTTTCTAGTGTCGCATCTAAGTCTAGGTTGCGTTGTCTCTATGTCGAGTCATGCTTTGTTTCGTCTTGAACCTATGGTGGTATGTTGCTTGATCATTGATGAGGAGAACCTTAAGTTAGTCTGTCATTAGAGTTTTGTAATGAGATGTGAGCTTGTACGAACGCCAAAACATATTTACACTCTTAAGAATGAACAAGAAAGTGCTATACTTGAGAAACCTTCATTCCTAAGATGACAACCTTTGCGAGTTCATGACGGAACACATCCAAAATTTCATCACACTTGAGTTTTCGAGTTAGGCATTGAGTCTAGGGCTGCAAATGAGTTAAGCCTAGCCGAGTCAGACATGGCTTGCGCTTGTCGTTTAGGTAAATAGTTGACTCGAGTTTGGGTTCAAGCTTGATTCGAATCTAATCGAGTCAAGCCTATCAGGTTTGTTTCATAAATAGTAGGGCTTGGGCTCGGCTCATTTATTCACTAGAGCCTAATCGAGCCGAACCTTTTATAAACAAATTACAATATCATTAAAATCTAAGCAATAAAAATTATGATCAACATCACAATTAGAAGTTCAAATTGATAACATTGTAAGCAAAAACCAAAAACAAAATTTGACTAAGTTTTTGCAAGGACAAACTAATACATAAAAAATGACTCATCACACTAATACAATTTTATTTTTTTAAAGCTTAACTAATACAACTTATTATAAAATAACAAAATCATCACAATGAGTAGCTTGAAGTGCTCGATGCTCTTTTTTCATCAAGGTAGGATGCATTCCTATGCAAAATTGATCCCCCTGCACAGTTATATTGTGCACATAAACTCGAGTCGTAAACAAACCTTTAATCGAACCGAGTAATGAGTTTATAAATGAGTCAATTCATGAGTTAATTAAGTCGAGTCATAGATATTTCAAATTTGGCTTATTTAAATCCACGAGCCTAAATTAAGCTCAAGCTTGACTTATGAGCTTTATAAACGTTACTCGAGCCGAGCTTTTGTAAATCCGAGCCAAACATGTTTGTAGACATCCCACAGTCAACCTCTTAGTTTTAATCTATAAGTTCTTACATATTTTAATAATAATGTATATCAAATACATATTATTAATAATGTTTATAAAACATAAAATTATTTTAAGATTAAACCTTATCTTCTCAATTAATCCACGAGATTTTATATTTGTAAACTATATATATTCGCACGATTTTTGTGAAACATAAGTATTAAGGATGTTATAATTAGGTTTACAAAATATGATTGTAAGTTTATAAAACATTGTTGTTTATAAAACATGATTGTAAGTTTATAAAACATAAACATTTGAGTTGAAACGGCCCAAAAAACCGCGACCCAATTCCCTTTCTCTCTTCACCTCAACTGGCCCACTTCTCCCTCCACCTCAGCCGGCCCTAGCTCTCTCCCTCACCCTGAGATCGCCACCATAACCACCTCCGAAACCGCCACATCCGCTCCATGTCCCAAGATCTCCTTGCGTTGGGTTATAAGTGATAGGGGGTTTCATTTTCAGAGGATCTCTTTTTGCTCCCTGGGGGTTCTGATTTTCCCGATTAGGCGACCTCGAAATCTATTTCTTTCAGGTTTTTCGAACATTTTGATTTTCATTTTCTTGGTGTGTGTGGTGGTGCCGATTTTTCGATGTTCGGCGACTTCTGATGGCAGTCCCTCGACTCTGCTCCCTCCTGAGGTTGAAGCGGCGCTAGGTGGTGTCTAGCTCTATGGCGGCTCACTTCCGTTGGTCTCTTGTGGGGTTTGCGATTTGGTCGAGGTTAGTCTCGATTGTCTTGTTTCCTTATCTCGATTATTTTTTTTCCTTAGTCGATGACGACGAGTAGTCTGAGACTCATTCGATTCCTGTTTGACTGTGCGAATTTCTCGATAATCGACCGAGGAAGGCGGCGGCCCAAGCCTTGCCACCCCTCCGACGAGGTGGCTGATGATGAACCAAAGAAAAAACAACTGACTGAGGCCATAACCCCTCGACCTACCTGCCTTCGTTGGTTGTTCGATCTATGGGCTTTAATTGTTTTGTTCGACTTCTTGTTTGTTCGAATTTTCGATGTTTGATGTCCTGTTGACGTTTTTTGGTTTCCGTTTGGATTCCGGTTGGACTTCAATGGTCTCCGTTTGTAGTTTGCCTCCCTGAACCTGTGGATTCCATGCTGTTTCTGTTGTGTAATTTGATGATTCATGTAGCTTGTATTTCGTTGATGATCCATACGATTCCTGAAATTGATGTTTAATTGGAATAAAAATGAGAACAGAAATCTGTCCTTAGCTATCTATGCTGTGATTGGTTTTCGACCAGTGATGAATAATTGTAAATTCCCGCAAAAATCCGAGGCCAATTATTACTAATTTATCACCTAGGATAATCAAACATAAAAAATATAAAACGTTTTAGCATTATAAATATGTTATATTAGAAATGTCACATTATAAATATCCCTTATAAAATGTATAATGTTTTTATCACATATAAATACATTATAACTGTCTATCAAAAATATATAATATTTTATCACATTAAGCTTTACAAGTGTTTATTCACATGTTATATTATCAATCAAACATAACATTATAAATGTATATATGAAATGTATAACATTTAATTACAATAATACTTAATCATATAAAAACATTAAAACTGTTTACTTTAAACTCATAAAACATTAAAAATTTTCTTATTGAAATACATGATATTTTAGTTACATAACGATATTACAAATGTCTTTATAAAATGTATTACATTTTTCAAACATTAGAAATGTTCATGTTAAAATGTACAATATTTGAGTCAACTTTACACTATAAGTATAGCATTCTAAATGATCACCTTAAAATCCATATAAATAACACCTTAACTATGTGAAATACGCCGTTAAGTATAACATTATAAATGTTACACATTGGAAATATTAAACATTCAAAACATATAATATTTTAATCATACTTAACATTATAAATATCCAAATAATAATGCATCACATTATAAATGTTATCATAAAATGTATAACATTTCAATCATTTTAAAACATTATACATGTTTCAACATGAATATAAGATGTTTAATCACATATAAAAATGTTATAAATGTTTATTCGTAATTATATAACGTTTTCATCATATAAAAATATTATAAATGTTCACATATAAAAATGTATAACGTTTCCATGACATTAAACACTATAAGTAATCACATAAAATGTGCGACATATAGAACATTATAAATGTTAGTCCAAAATTATAACTTTCCACATCGTATATCATACTATAAGTAATCATATGCATACCATAAAAAATGCTATAAACAATCACGTAAAATATTATAAATGTTTGTCCATAAAAATGTATTACATTTCATATAAAATAGTATAAGACATTACAAATGTTTATACATAAAATGTGTAACATTTTAAATCATAGAAAATGCTATAAGCACCTACATTAGATGTATAAAACATTATAAATGTTCATACGTAAATATTTTAACTAAACAAAATATTATAAATGACAAATATTAAATGTACAACATGAAACATTATGAATGTTCAAAATAAATAACAATTTAGAACATTATAAATGTCATACCCCAAAATGTCATACCCTAAAATGTACAACATGTGATGAAATAATACATTACAAATGTTGAACAATACAAAATGTACAGCATTTAATCAATCAAGCATAATATATTTTTATACAACCTAAAAAGTACAACATAATAATCACATATAACATTAAAAATGTCCCATAATTTTACAAATGTTTATTTCAAAAATACACTACAAATATCAAACATTAAAAATGTTCAATAATCAAAATACAAAACATTAAAAATGTATCTGCAAACCTGGTCAAATCAACGTTTAAGCCCATGATCATGGCATAATAAGCCATAAATTAAGACAAAAATATCTATTAAGTCTAAAACACGTTTTAAGCCGTTAAAAGACTTAATAACGTTTGAACTACATGTGACTTGATCCCCAAGGGTATGTAGACAGTCTTCATAAACGCAGTCACATAAACTATAAGTTAATAATCAAGCTTAACTATAAGTTAACACACCTTAACTCTAAGTTCATATATGAACTACATGTGACTTGATCCCACAGGGTATGTAGGCAGCCTTCATAGGCGCAGTCCTGCAAATTACAAATTAATAGTCAACCTTAATTCTAAGTTAACACACCTTAACTCTAAGTTAACACACCTTACCTCCAAGTTCAAAAGCTGAACTATAGAAGGCTTGATCCCTCAAGGGTATGTAGGCAACCACATCGGTGCAGCCATAAGAAACTCTAAGTTTTGATATTAACTAAAAGTTACATAGTCCTGAACTACATTCGACTTGATCTCTATATGAGTATGTAGGCAGCCGCAAGACCCAACCGCATTAATTAAAAATTAATCAACTATGTTTTCACATGATTGACCTGATCTTAGTGTGAAATGGCAACTGTTTGGTTGTTATTACGGACTCTCTATGTTGGTGTGACAGGTTATCCTAAAGTTAGAAGCTATACAGAATCATACTCTTTTCGTATTTGTGTGTAATGTGTGTTAATTAACCTGATGCTAATACTTCGACACTAAAAATATGTGTTCATGAAACTAACCTGAAATATTCTGTTCAAAACGATAGTTTTAGGTCATGCATCACATGAGCAATCGTTATACGCGAGTGTTCGCTGATCCTATTTGCCCGGGCGTGCCTCGACAGTAGGACAATATTATATTTATTCCAAACTCTAACCACTTTGGGAGGGCCAGCTATTTGCACGGTCGAAACTCCTATTCTTTTTATTTTTGTGTGGTGAGGGGGACATATGCATCATGAGTGTATGTGTTTATTTTTCGCTCTGTTTGCTTTTACAATAAACGATATTTATGTTTGATCACTTGATGTATAACATTTGAGATTCTCATGAAGATTATTAGATTTTTTTGACCATGTGCCTAGATTCATATAAATTTAAAGGACAGTTGTATTATTTTAGACCTACCACTGTGTGGTATGGTTTTTCATAAGAATCATTTGTATATTATTTTTGACCTACCGACATGTGGTATGGTCGTAGTTAGATGATTAGTACGATGTAAAGTACAATCATAATGACACTTCATTAGATTAGAAATCTTTATGAGAATCTCTTAAACAAAACCTATCCGTTGTGTGTTGGTGCTAACTCTTTGTGTGATAGGTGTCATGGGATATATATTGGTATGGTTATAAACAATACGATTCATCATATATCTATGTCTAACGTCTTTGATTGCAGGTTATCATTATAAATGAAATCTTGTGACAAAATATAGGTATGTCAAGTTATTGGCAATGGTTTCATATCATGTTTCATCACTTACATGACATAGAATGCCAATCTAAGTTAAAAACTTAGGGACCATGAACAACAATCTTATTTTTCATCACTTAGAGTGCTTTAAGATTGATTATCACTAAAAATGTGAACCTCCTTTACGTGTAAAAGAGTAGAAATCATTAGACTCAATAATCATGGGTTTTTCTGAAGAGGTGAATCAGACTTAGGGGGAGATTAAAGAAGTATATCACACTTATGCCTTAATTATTATGTCTGTCACCATTGATGATTTGATGTGTCAAAATATTTGTTTTTGTTCTATGCATGTTATCTGTCATTAGACTCTATACCTCTAGAATTAGACATCTGATAGTCCTAGGAAGTGCTTGAGAAAGTCAGAGTTCTGAAGAAGAAAGGACTTCGTAAAAGTGCCAAGTAAATCAGGCTGGCTAAGAAGACTTTAGGGCATCAGAGTTTCATTGCTCGGGGAACAGAGTTCAGATGATGATTAAGAAATTTGCTATATGTCTGTATTCTGGGAAGTCTGTTCTGTACCTACTGTATTATGGAGTTTCGAAAATATATGCTTAACTGTGGCTTAATAAAGATCAGAGGACTATAGCCTTGAATAACAAACTTCTGGGTTGTAAAGGTTCAACAGACTGCAGCGTTGGATCAAAGGATTTCAAACGGACTTGTGAGAATAGAACAGACGAAGGCTAACAGACTTCGATACTACATCAGACCACAGCTCTACATGGACTGGTTCAACAGACTTTATTAACGTTTAGTTAGAAGTCTATTGAAGTTATTGATATTCTGAAATGACCGTACTATCTGACTTATTTTCCAAGACATCCAGGATTTATAAAAGGGAGATGGAGGATTCAGTTGAGATACAGAATTTCATTCATTCAGAACACATACTCTCTTTTCGAATTCATCTCAACGGTAATCTTCACGATTCAAGAACCATCCACTCTCGGTTCTCTCTGCGATTAAGAAACTACTATAATTGGGGATTTTCTGAAATCCATCATCATCTTTGATTGATTGATTTTCATTTTTGGAGATTTCTACATTCTCCATAGTTTTTGTAAGTTTTTACAGATACTTACATTCTTTCTTGATACGGTTCACTGGGTGATCTAGAAGACTCAGAGGTTGAAAGGTGAACCTGAAAACCCTTAGTAGTTCAGATGTGATCTTGATTTTGTGTAGTATCAAGATTTGCTGAGTGATCCAGGAAAACACAGAGGTTGAAAGGTGAACCTGAAAACCTTTTTGTAATCTGTTTTGTGATAGTGGATTTGCTGTGCTGTCCTGTGGGTTTTTCTCCCTGAACTCGGGTTTCCCACATTATATCTGGTGTTTATTTTTCTTCTTCTTCTGATTATATTTCTGTATTCATTCAACAACCAATAAATCAGATCAAGAACTGTCAGTTAGAACTATAACTTCCTTTTTTCGTAGAGTTTGATTCACAATTTTATAACAGAATCAAATATTGTTC